>JAHWXV010233156.1:0-10975 GCA_024586415.1 Phrixothrix hirtus | reverse complement strand
CTTAGAAAGGCGTAAGAACTTAAACCTTCCCGTGTAACGGGAGATCAATAATACATATCTTCTGTGGAGATCGTGGACGCATACTTGCGTTGACGGTGTCCAAACATAAATTAGCCTAATTTTAGTGCCAGTAGATTTGCGTAGTCCTTCTTCGATCTCTTGAATAACGCCATATCCAATGGACGGAGAAGTTATTCTGTAACCTATCTGTAACTGTTGTTTGAGCGTGTACGTTAATTAACCCCATTTCGTTGTCAATAAATGTCTTGTCATTTAATTAGACTTTTATTTTGACAGTAGGATAAGCTAATTAAGAATATTTTAAATTTCAGAGGATATGTACTAATTAAGACCGCGATCAAAATGTATACTAACCATTGGGGTCTTAACAAAAGGAACTCCGAAATAAATTAACAAAAGGCATTAGGAACTGTTTCTAGCTATTCCGAGAACAGTTCCATTTCTTGAGAGGCAATCCGGTGTAGTGGCGCCCTCTTTCTCTTCCCATGCCCCGATTTCTATTAGAGCGATGATGGTGATGATGTAAATCCTAGGATCCCCCCTTCTTCGCTGAGCTAGGGGCGTACAGTACTGTTGTTGTGGCGTAAAGCCAAAAGCGCTCGTGACAGGCTATCGTTCCAGAAAAGCGAAGACGATAACTTTTACAAAATTAAATTTGGCATCACGCTAAGTAATTTAAGAATTGAAACGGTGGTATCCAAAATGTTTATACTCAAGATATATTCTTAGACAAAACAGTTTTAAATATACTATAGGCAGTGAAAGATTGTATAAATTGGGAAAAAATGAACATTAATGTTATGTCAATTCTGACTGGGGCGGGTTACTGTAGGGGTAATTGAGTCTCTCTTTCGCATTTAATTCTAATCTTGACATAGGTTTCGTAACTGATATTGATTTTGTTTCTGCTTTGGTAAGTAATTTACTAGTAAAGTACATTAACTTTAAAGTGATGCGTTCAATTTATATTTTTCATTGGGTGTTGTATATGTTTTGTGTACATTCATATTTTTTTATTTGTAAATAATAATCCCAACTGGATAATGCCTTCAAAAATTTTATTTATTTTTAATAATAGGTATTCAGAAATCCGACGTTGGGACGCACGATCTTGATAAACCGTTATCTATTGCTTACTTCTACTCCGTTTTTTCAGTTTATGATTTGAATTTGGGTGTTCAACATAACATACCGATCTGGGCTAATAAATAAAGTCTTGGTGCTTTTACTTTTGTGTCCTTAGTAACCTTCGCCATAAAGAGGTAAGTTTTGTTTGTTGTATGAGTATAGGAACTCTCAATTTTTTTTTATTTTTGCATCTTTGGATTTTATATGGAAAATAAATCATCAAAACTGTCCTTAAGCTGATTTTAATTCAGCATAGATCATTTTTAGAAATAGAGGTTTAAAGGTGTTCCCTGAAAGTTTCACATTTATGTGTTGTATTCGACCCCCGGATGACGTGAAACACCACATCAACCATGGTACATCACTTGGAAAGGCCGGTGTGGCAGCATTGTACGGTTTGTAAAACCGCCGAAGTAGGCTTTCATTAAAGAACAAGGATAGACTCTATAAGGCGATCATCCGTCCGACAATGGTCTACGCGGCAATCGCCTGGGGATATGTTACTAAGTCAAACATAAGGAAGCTGCAAGTCATCCAAAACAAGTGCTTGAGCATGGTTACCGACGCTTCGTGGTCTATGCGAAATTCGCAAATACACGAAGATCTGAGCATTTCTACCATTCAAACGTTTATCCGTGAACAAGCCACTAAGTGGTACTCTTTGTTCCAGGGCAGCTCCAACCCCTTAATTTCCGGGTTAGGGACCTACGAGAAAGACGCTGGAAACCGTTCAAGGCGGCCCAAGGCGATTCTTAACCTCCGTGAGCAGGAGGAGCCACCGAAAGCTACGACTTCGTTGACTTGAGAAAGTGGGGGAGTCATACGATAACTGTGGCTGCAAGTACTCAAGAACCAGGCCGTGAATCACTCAGGACGTGGAGTTGAGCACGGATAGTCGGCAGGAATAGACGTGTTTTTAACTGCCTATTCTGTCGGCGATACGTCCACTTGTGCATATCAATGAGTGTATTGTGTGTGCATTCCAGTGCTTTTCAGCGCTCTTTTAGAGTTCCTGAGGTATAGTGGCAGGTAGTTGGTAGGCCCTCGCTTGCTGCAAAGTGAATTGGGTCTATCGCTCTTGTGAACATCCAGCACTCGTTTCGGAGGTGAGTACGCGAAGAAGCTGCTAGCAGCAGAGAAGTGAGTGACCAGTGCCGTGTGCTTTTAGCACAAGTTAGTGCTTTTTAGCACTAAAGTAAGGAATTCCTTTCACTGGCCAGTGCTTTTTAGCACTCAAAAGATTCCAAAAGAAGAAGAAGTCAAGATGTCCATCGAAGAATAATTCAAGTGGCTAAGCGAGGTAGAGGTCCTGCGACCCGAGAACGAGCGACTGCGACGGCAAGCAGAGGCCAACACCTGTGGCGTCCGCGGCGAAAAGTCTAGTGCAGAAGAAGAAGTCAGGATAAGCCTAGAAGCGTCCGCCCAGGCTATCCTTCCCTACATCCTTGAGGCGGTGACGGCAGCGCCGTCATCTTCGACGGTCTCCTCCATCCCGGAGCAGGCAGTTTCTGCGTGCAGGGAGTCTGCACTTGAGGCCATGGAAGAGGGGAGATTTACGCCCTATCGAGCCCGCAAGGGAACGAAAAGGGCCGGTCCCTCAGCTTCCGCGTCCAGTCCGGCCAAGTTGTGCAGTAGTTTCAGCCCGCTCGAAACTATTGCAGAACAGGAGCCCGAAACAGCTACCTCCCAGGTCTGGACGGCAATCCGGAAGCCCATAGCAAGGTTTCCCCCCGTCGTAATTCCGCAGAAGGACGACTGGGTGAACCTCACCAGGGGATTCAGTGCGCGCCATATCAACTTCGTTAAGGCCAAGCAGACGCAGGATGGAATCACCGTATATCCTGCCTCTGTTGACGACTTCAGGGCTATGACGCGATTCATGGACGAGATGAAGGTTCCCTTCCACACGTTCAGGCTCGCGGAGGAAAAGCCTCTGCAGGTGATCATCCAGGGAATCCCGGAGGCGGTTACCGTTGGTGAGATTGTTTTGGAGCTAAGCACCCGTGGCTTCCCGGTGATCTCGGTTCACCGCATGCGCAGCGGACCAACCGGACGCCCAATACCTTTGGTATTGGTGATACTGACAAAGAACTCCTAGGCGAAGAAAATCTTCGACATCAAGGACGCCCTACGCCTTGTTGTCAAGGTAGAATCGCCGAGACGACGTATGACCATTGGATAGTGTCACCGTTGCCAAAAGTGCGGGGACTCCCAGGGTCTGTGCTATGCGCCCCCAAAGTGTGTGAAGTACGCAGGCGATCACCACTCTGGGGACTGCGATAAATCGAGAGAGACTGCAGCGACCTGCGCAAACTGCGGGACGGGTCACACCGCGAATTATCGCGGTTGTGAATGCTTCCCGAAGTTGGTGTAGCAACAGCTACCACGGGTAGTCCACCCTGGAATTTCCTATGACAAGGCCGCTTCCAGAAGCTCGGCTGCCAGCCGGCAAGAGGCGGAGCCAACGAGTGCGGCTAGCCTAATACACTCCTATCTTTCGTAGATATCCCGAAGCTCCCCACGTCGCCCGTAAAGTCGCCGATACTGTCAGAAACACCGTTAGCAATTTCGACGTCATCGCCGCCCTTATGAGCGTCGCTCCCGATATCCTATCAATTTTCTAATCCGGCCCGTAAATGAATAACGCGCCATTTAAACCTAGTTCCCTACAGAAGCCCTACTGGAACGTCAACGGACTTCTACCGCAACGAGATGAACTCCGAGACTTCGCCGAAAGGTACCGCTTGGAGGCAATCCTGATCTGCGTCCGGAACTACTCCTTCTACAGGAACGACCGACGCAACGCACGCGGAGGTGGCATGGCGATGTATGTTAAATCGCGCAGTATCGATAAATACTGAAGGTTGGATCCGACTCGTGGCTATTTAACATCCGCCAAGGGTACCAATCAACTCACAGGACCTGGACAATCTACCAGGCAGCCCGTTTGCGACCATCCTAGCTGTAAATCTCAACGCTAAGCATCCATCATGGAACAGTCGGCGAACAAACCGAAATGGAAAAATACTTCATTATTTTTCCGAAACTCATCAAAGTTTCATCGTTGACAGACGACTTGAACCTACATTTATCTTAACTCTAGGCTCCCGAGACGTCCTGGACATCGTTCTTCTCAAAGATGTCGCTTTCCATCACGAACTGACTACCATCCAGGACCTTGATTCCGACCACAATTCCGTCTTACTTTTCCTAGGCAAGGAAGCCAATCCTCCCGAGATGGTGCGACGCGTCTCATATCCCGCCTTCTCCTCTCACCTGCAGCAAAATCTCGGTCGCATCGAGCAGATACGTACCGAGAATGAGCTGAAGAAATCAGTCATTGGACTCACTTCTAGCATTCAGGATTCTATCCTGTTTGCGACGAACGTGAGGAGGAAGCCGAGTGAGCGAGTTCTCCCAGCGTATCTGAGTGAACTCACCAGAGAGAAGAACCGCGCTAGACGCCGTTGGCAGCGCTACTTTGACGCTGCGGATAGAGTGCTCAAGAATCGTCTTGCAGCTAAGTGAAGTGGAGCCTAAAGGAGCACTACAGCCGTACCTGGGGGAGAAGCTCGAGTAACTGGAAACGGAGGACAATTCCCTATGGAGAATGGCCAACGTCCTAAGGAATCGTAGAACGTCCGTGCCGCCGATTCACGGCGCGCGCGGTCTGGCCTACGCTCCCGCGGACAAGGTGGAGGCATTCGTAGACAGCCGAGCTGCAATGCACGCCGATCTCGACTTCGTCGAGTGCATCGAAAGGTGAGTAAACGACTGCGACGACGACGCAAACCCTACCTACACCCTTCCCGCTTCCCCGGACGAAATACGCGATTGCATAAAGCTATGCAAGCCGCGGAAGGCGTCCGGTTCCGATAATATACCAAACTCCGCCCTCAGGGCCCTCCCACTCAGGGGAATCGCCGCAGTAGTGAACATCGTGAACGCGATGTTGAGGCTTCGACGATTTTCTTCATCCTGGAAATCCGCCGACGTCATCGTCCTTCCTAAACCAGGAAAAGACCAAACTTTTTCGCAGAATTACCGCCCTAACAGCCTTCTCTCTTATCTGGGAAAGCTGGCAGAGCGAATAACTCTGAACCGTCTGAAAGATGCGACCGAAAACGCGAAGATCCTTCCTGACGAGCAATTCGGTTTCAGACCGGGCTACAGCACCACTCATCAGGTGCTCCGGCTGGTCGAAGAAATCACCGAAGGTTTCGCCTTCAAAGATGTGATTGCAGCAGTCTTTCTGGACGTCGCCGTTCGACTAGGTTTGGCACCAGGGATTGCTGTACAAGATGCCGGAAGCAAACTTTTCTCGGAAACTCGTTCAGCTGATTGCGTCCTATCTTAAGGATAGGTCGTTTAAAATCAAGCTGGACGGGCGTCGTTCGCGGCCGAGGAACGTAGAGGCGGAGGTGCCGCAAGGTTTCCTCCTCTCGCCGTTGCTTTACACCGTCTTCTGCAGTGACCTGCCCAGACAGACGAACACGACGCTCGCGCTTTACGCTGACGACACCGCCGTCTTATCCCGATTCTTCCGCAACCTATAAGCGGCGGTTTTTGGATTAAAAACTTGGTTCCGAACGTGGAGAATCGGCGTCAACGCGGAAAAGAGCACGCGTATGCATACACGCCCTCTATAATAAATCGAAATGTTAGACATTTCGATTCCTTGGGAGGACGAGGTTCGATACCTGGGTGTCGTATTCGACTGCCGGCTGACGTTTAGACATGTCATCGACTATTGCACTTCGCGTGCGAAAGCCGATATGGCAGTATTGTACGGTTTGTTGAATCGCCGAAGTAAGCTTTCCTTGGAAAACAGTGTTAGGCTCCATAAGGTGATCATCCGTCCGACAATGGTCTACGCTGCAACCGTCCGGGGATACGCCGCTAGGTCAAACATGAGAAAGTTGCAAGTCATCCATAACAATTGCTTGCGCATGGCTACAGACGCTCTGTCGTTTATGCGGAATTCGCAAATCCATGAAGCTCTGATCATTCCCACTATCCAATAGTTCATCCAGGAACAGGGCGCTAATTGGTATTCTTTGTTCCAGGACAGCTCCAACCCCCTGATCTCCGGGTTAGGTGTCTACGAGGAAGACACCGGTAACCGTCCAGGGCGGCCCAAGGCGATTCTTAACCTCCGTGGGTAGGAGGAGCCACAGAAAAGTGCGATTTCGTTCCCTTAAAAAAGTGGGCAGGGTTATACGATAACTGTGCCTACAAAAACTTAAGCGCCAGGTCATGAATCGCTCAGGACGTAGGTGTAAAGTGGTTTGACTACCTTTGTTCACCGCCTGCCAAGAGGTTCATCGTTAGTTTAGACAATTGAGGGTAGGAATCAATGAAAATACCGCCCCGGAATTCACTCCAGAGGAGATATCTGTCGACTCAGGAAATTTTCCGCAACTTGAATCAGGTGCTCCCGGGAATCGAATCCATTGCCTTTCAACCATCATAACAAATCAACTTTGTATTTTACTTTTTTTTATTACATATTTGCATATCAATTTTTAAATATTTATACGTCCCTTTAGATCCGTCTCTCCCAATTAATATTTATTTTCAGTAAACAATTTGTCCAAACTTGTAGCTCAAGAAATTTTACCTCAAAATTGGGCATAAAAAGAAAGATAAATAGTTAAGGCAAGTCGTATTATACTTATGACTGTTAAATTAAATATAAATATTGATGTGTAATTAACAAATTTAAGGTAATGTTGTGATTATAAGAGAAACTCCTCTTTTAATTAAATTTGTCTTTTATCATTAAATATTGTGTTTTCTGATACAGTTATGATAGTTATGATCAGTTAGTTTAGAAAAGCGCTTTAAATGCAAAATAATCAGTTGTTTTACTCAAGGCATAATTGTGATCAAATAGAACTCGTATCCTGGGCTACAAATTGTATTTATCAACCACAATAATCGTAACTTCGAAAATGTCACATGCGTAAATTGTATACATACTTTGTTGAGGTTAACTTGTAAATTTTTTATGTTCATGGACAACTGCACGAAGTCAACCCTATCATAGGGAAATTGTATGGAGTGAAACTACTGATTTCTTTGAATATACTGTGCTAATATAGACATAAGCAGTTTTTTAACCTTGATGTGAATTTTTACAGGATATAACCTGCGATTTAAAAGGTTTCAACCCATTTATCTGATGTCATATAAAGCGATTTATTAATAATCACTATAAGCAAAATTTAGAAATTATTTCTTAAATGTATGAGGTGTTTTAAATGGAGATTTCTATCCGTCATTAACAATTGTACCAATACCTACTTTATAACACATTATAACAACAGTTTATAATTGTTATCGTAAAAGGAAATTTAAAATAAATGCTATTAAATATGAAATCGCCAATTAATGAATAAGCAGGTATCGCAAGGTGTACCGATAAGTAACTTTTGAAGAGTATTCTATTTTATATGGATATTTATTTAAGTAATTCAAATATATTAAATTCAAAACCAATCTTTAAACTCCAAAGCATTAAGTACGGCAATGTTGCTTTGTGACAGTAACCATCATTATACACGTGCCATCTATTGGCTTAAAATTGAAATAATACACTATTTTATTTTCCAAAATTCTGCAGACTAAAATCGATTACGTTATATGTTAGAAAGAATTCTGGTAATAATTGATCCAAATTTGTACACAACATTTAAGTGTGATATATATTAATATTATGAAATGAAGGTTAGGTTAAATCAAACATTAAAAACTATGCATTTATACCAAGGATTCAGGAATGAATAACTTATTGAATCAATGGTTTTAAAATTAAAAAACGATCAAAGTTTCACAGTTATGATAACATGTTCAAAAATTTTTCTAAGAATATAATAGCAACTGCGAAACTTACTTTTTTGCATTTTGGATGTGCATAGTTATGTCACTTTTATGCAAAAGAGGCTAGGATTAAAATTTAATTCTTTAAAATCAAAATAAAGTATCAACGTTTTAATTAAATGTACACTAATTCTTAAAACACATGATGTGTGTTATCAGTGATGAATTCTTCAAAACACACATCTTAAATTATTTTGTATACACATATCTAATTCTATGTTTACAATCCTGAAATAGCAAAATTAAAAAACAATACTTTTGTTTAATACAAAAGAAATATATGATACACCTTTGAAATGCTGAAATGTAAGATTATGAACAAAAACATATTTCAAAATTTCTACCGAAGTATTTAAACAATAAATTTTCAAATCACATTTTTTCATATTTTACACCCGGAACTTGAGAAACCAACCGTGCATATACATATATTCAAACATTCAATTCAGTTGTATCAAATCTAACTGGTACTGGTCAAAGTTATTGAAATAAACCCAATAAATAATATTTTAAGTTAACATGAGTTAAAATGAGTCGAAATTTAATAAAAAAAAAAGAGAAGCAAATAAGAAAAATGTTTACAAAAAATAAATTTAACCTAAGCTTTACTCAGACAGTTTCCTGGATACAGATTGAAGATAGTTATTACTATAATTTAAAAAACAATAGTCAACGTCAGAGAATTTTAAAAAAGCGAGAATGGAAGAAATTCTCATTTTTCCCCATCCATCCTCTCCATCATTAAAAACAAATAATATAGCCTCAGAATTCTTTTTGTTTAACTCTTGAAACTTACACACAAACGTAACTTTGTATAATAATTCTATTAAAATTCACTTCATATACATTCAACATAATTTGGAAAGAGGATATTAATGTTTTAAAATAATAAAAGCATTTATTCACCATACCATAAATAAATATCTATATGAAACTGTATATGATATTTGAAAATTATTTGTCTTCGATGAATGGGACACGATTTCTCACTTTACCAAACATTTTAAAATTTACTCACAAATTCTCAAAATTTGAAATAATTTCATGTGACAAAATATCGCTACAATTGAAAACAATCAAAAATGAACAATATCCTACCTATATTCACAGTAAGATGGAATAATCCAAAGTAGGCACGATTAATATAACAAAGCAAAAACTCTAAATAACAGACTCCTTTGAAAGACTATCAACAAAGCACTGACTACTCCGAAAGCTTTGCGAAAGTTATAAGGTAGAGGGGATCGCAAAATCTCCGTAACATTTCTATTTATCGAAAGTGCCTGCGCAGAGATGCAACCCTATTTTTTAAGCTATTTAACATATGAACCCTTTTTTAACTTAGGGTTCCAACCCTTTTTACTTATCCCCCTGTTGATTTTAATATAACAAAATGAAGTACAAGCTTTTCCGATACACAATTGGTTAGCAAGTTGACATATAACTATGTTATTGTATATTTAAAAGGTTTTAATGATGCTATTGTTTAAATTAATTATACATATGTATACATTTATTATATTTACAATAAATAGGTTAAAATACTTGTATTTAAACAAGTTTAGAATAGGATCCGCAATTGTTTTTGCAAATTTGAACATACCATAAAATTGATAAAAAATTGCAACAATTACAACTACAATGCTTAATACAATCTCAAACTATAAATACATCATAATCAAATTAAAGCAATTTTAAAATATTCTATATAGGAAAAGTAAAGCACTCCGGGGACTGCTGCGGAATACATTCAACATTTAATTGCAATATTAAGTATATTTGAAAAAATATCAATATTTTGTCATCATTGTTCTATTTAGCTAAAGCTTTTATGAATAAAGGGTTGTCTTCACCCTTTTTAGCAGATGCTAAAAAAAGATTTAAAAGGGTTGTAATAACTGGGAGGGTAAAAGGGTGGCTATAAGTGTTATGCACCCTACAAATATGTACATTAACGATTTAAAATAGTTAATAGATATGTATTACTAATTTTATTTAAACAACTTTAGGTCAAACTTTAATGAGCACCATCTAGCGGCTACACTTTAAATCAATGTTCAAACTGATGCCATAAATATAAAACTTATTGCTTATAAAAAATAATCCCTCTTAGGAGTTAGATGTTTAAGTATTTAATACCCATTTTTAAAAATTTGAAGTAGAATAGCTTGTTCACAATCAAAAATGGTCTTTATCTGAGACTCTTTAAAAATTATCCCCTCTCCTTCGCAAGCTTATTGAAAAATATATACGAGGGTCACTACATGAATTTTCGCAAATTAGATTATTATTATTTTCCGCTTTATCTTTGAATTTGGTAGCAAATAAATTTCCAATTGCGTTATTTACACCTTGAAAAAATTTCTTTATCAAACAAAGCGTAGACTTAATGTTTATGAACGAATAAATATTCATATATTAAAGGGCTACCTAAAATAACATAAAATTAAACAATGTTTTACATCAGTGGCGGATTGTGGATGAAAAAATTGGTGAAGAGCAACAACAACAATTCTCAAAATTTCTCGACATTAATTGACATTTCTAATGTCATTTGTTATTACTAAAAAACAAGCAAGGCCAACAAAACAATCTTTGTAATACTAAACTGCTGCACAACCATTTAAAATCAGGATTTTTTTAAAATTAATGTTTTAGGATTTACCGCTATTTTTAATAACTTTTTTTATTACAATTGTCAATTGATTGATTGGCCGTCCTTGATATAAAAGGTCTCTTTTAACTTCATCTTTCTATGTATTAAAAAGGGTTTCCAATAAATTACACCAATGCCATTAATGGGATACATATTGGTATTTAAAAACACTATACAACTAATACAACTAATAAAAATCTGGTGTGAAACAACACACGACTTTCTCTTACGCACATATGCCACATATGCCAATAGTGTCCACAACTTATTAGATTATTGCCTACGTTT
>JAHWXV010233155.1:0-12447 GCA_024586415.1 Phrixothrix hirtus | reverse complement strand
GAAGTTTCAATGTTGAAACGAAACGTACGTTTATTATTTATATAATAATTACTGAACAGTTTTGTTCTTTATTAATTGTCCATATTGTCCGCCAAATTTCACAACTTCAACATTAACATTTTGGACATTATTTTATTTATTAAATTACGCTTAATTTGCATGAAACTTGTTAACTATTTTGATTTTGAATTATTTCCAAACAATTTAAACTATACACAAACAATTAATTACATTTATCAAAACACAGTTTTTAGCATTGTGTAAAACGGCTTAAAATATTGTAGAACATTTTTAAACATAAAAAAAATTCAAAAAACTGTTTTCTTTTTCAAAAACACAAATGTACCCAAAATGACATATATTAAGTAAAAACTCGTTCTTATTTTAAATATGCACAATTAAAAGACGGCTAGAAATTTAAGGAAGAAAATCAAAACTTCTATTTTTAAACAGCATTTATCTATTCAATACATTTACGGGTACTATCAGCTGAGATGTTTGAAATTGTATGCGTCATTCTGTCGCTAGAGACTTATAATCGGCTAGTCACTTATTGTTAGATACAGTAGACCAAGTTAAAACAGCGGCGGACTGAAAACTTGATTTGCAATTATTTCGAAAACTATGCAATTTAGACACATAGTTTATAAACATTTTTTGTGTACAGTGTATCCACTGTTAACGTAACGCGGCTTATTTTTGAGATACCTTCTATATCTGACCGCATTTGCAGTATGGAACGGCGATTAGCAGAAGGATTGTCCATGGATATATTGTGTTTTGGTAAAAGAACTAATTGTTAGAGTAATTTTCATATACAATTTCTGCGATTTACGATGTATGAAAAAGTATAATTTATCCGGTTTTATATTCGTGCTTTCCATATTTAACATTAGCGTAGGAAAAATATAAAAATTGGAAAGTTATATGGAAGAAAAATTTTACTAATTATTATAAAAAGATTTTAGAAGGGAAATGATTTTTTTTTAATTTTTTTTAACCTCAATATCTAAAATTAGTGTTTTATTATTTCTTGCGATCGTCTAGTTATTTTAGCAATTATACAATTCACGGTGATTAAAGAATTATTGTAATTAACATATTTAACCATTTAAAGTTATTAAATCTTTGCAATGAACAACGAGAGTAAGTAATAGCAACAATCATTGTATCTTACTAAACATGAATTCAATCTGATTTTACTTTCAAAGTTTATAAAAAGCCAGACTCGCTATGGTATTAGCTAAAATCCGTTTTTAACAAACATTAGTTTTAGAACATTAATTTATTTCTAACTATGAATTTAATGACGGCTTGAAAGATATAAAAATTAGTAATTTATACGGATAATAAAATTGTAAAACATGACTAGGTATAAAATAACAATTTAAAAAAAAGTATTACTGTAGCCAAAGAATAGGGTCATAAAGCATCATTTTACATGAATCTAGGATTGTTTATTAACGATTATGTTTTCTTAAATCACCATTGCAATTATAAAGTACTTTTTAGAGAAAAAATTGTGCGTTAAATTCTCTTGTTCGTTGTTTATCCTAACTGCTGTTGTAATATTGTTGTATATCTGTTAATATCAAAAAATATGAAACTTTCAAGACATTACCCATTTACAAGTTTTTGGGTGGGTCTAAATTCAGGTTTAGCTATAGCAAGTGCAATTTTCTGTGAAAAAATGAAATTCAAGTAGGCCTTATTAGTTTTCAAACTAACTTCTTTAGATATTAGACTTGATTAGCAAATAATTTATATGTGTCATCTTTTATTACTTTATTTCACAATAAAAGATGCTTTTATAATAAAAGTACATTAGTTAATCAATACCAATCTAGGATGTGCTGCCGGAATGCAACGAAATTGAGTCATAAACTTAATGAGAAAGACGGCATTAAGTCGGAAAAGCAGTTTATTCATTCTTTATAACATTCTATTTTAGTACAATTTTTCCTGAAAGTATACTAATATTATTCTGTCCTTGTAATTGTACTGTGACCTATTATTTATAGATTAAATAATAATCGTTAAGGTAAGATAAATTTTTACTTATTAACACTTTTCGTCCTTTGTAAGGATAATTTGTTATAGTAGATACCGATTTAAACAGTCTGCTAAATTGAGCTTAATTCATATACGATGGTAGTTCAATAAGTTAGGTAAAAATGAAACAAGCAGTTATTTTTCGGTGTAAAAATATCTCATCTTTTAACATGGCCTCCTTCCAACTCAACACACGTATTCCATCGATATTCATGATGTTTAATGTTTTCGGTAAAATAAGAATCAAAGTCTGCAAAATACGCGTCTATTTCAACGATCACTTCTTCATTGGATGAAAATTTCTTACCAGCAAGTATTCTTGTTGTGGAATAAGAAATAGTCAGAGGGAACCAAGCCAGGTGAACACGGGGCATGTGGAAGCATTTTGAAATGCATTAATCTGTTTTTCTAGTTGTAATAGCTAAAAAATGTATTGGTGCATTATCGTGGAAAAAAAATCATTTTCTTTGCCAAATGCGATTTCTTTGATTTTTCATTCACCTGGTCCTACAACAATGATATAGTTTTACCTTTACCAGGAATTAGCATCACTTTTGCCTTTTTTGCCTTTTGCACTTGAACTAGCTTCTACCAATTGTTTCGATCGATTTTTGGTTTCTGGAGTATAAGGGTGGATTCAAGTCTCATCAACTGTAACGAATTGACGGAAAAATTCAGATGTATTACACTTAAACAGTTTCAAACGATACTCCGAAGTTAGTCTGTTGTTAATAAATGAAAAAAGCTTTTTCAAATCCAAATTATCACGTAAAACTGAAACCGCTATACCAATCGAGAAGTCTAAAGTCTCCTCATCTTCATTTGCGATCTGGAGGAAGGAATTTTAACAAAATAACATTTTTTTTAATTCTGGTGGCACCATTTCTTGCATTTTTACCTGACTTTGAAATAGGCTCGTATAATTTGTGGAGAAACTATCGCTCGTGAACAGCACGCATCTCTTCTCTATAATTCCGTTTATAAAGAGGATGTGACCTTTTGGTATTCTGATAGGATGTTTAACCCCTTCCACAACGAGCTCTAGCAACCACTTTCGGTGTAAAGAATTAATTATCTTATTACATAATTACCAATGTCCTATGTGAAAACAAAGCGGTTTGGTATAAATACTTTAAGAATACCGTAAAGGAGTATGTACTAATATTTGCTTAAATAGCTCAATGACGCTCAGGTCTTACGTTCAGTAAGAGATGATCTTTGCTTTAATGGATATCTGTTTTTAATTCCAAAAATTAACCAAACCATAAATAATACCAAAAAAATGTAGAAACTTTGAAACTAACATCTATGCGACAATATAAAATTGTTTTACACAGTAACAATCATGTATTGATTTAAATGCAGTATGCTCAAAATATTACAATTTAATGAAGTAACCAAAAAATATCATATACAAGATATCACGAGTAATTGACAAATGTATATTGAAATGTAATCGTAAATTCAAGAAAGTTTGCTCTTACAGCCAGTTGTAATTGAGGCTGCATAAATCTTCCGCATTTGAGTACAGTCCCTCACCAAAATAATCACCTGTAATTGGAAAAACAGCAGTAATATGTTCAAGTAAGTTGGAACAATTAAAATTTTGGTAGTATTAACAAATAAAATATTATTTCATTCTGAGTAAAGTTAAGGGTTAATTTAAAAATAATGTTTTATTAAGATTAAATAATGATGTTGATAAAATCCTTGAAGAGGTAGTAAGTGATTGAAAATAAATTAAAAATTAAAGATCAAAAAGATGAATTAAATGTAATAGAAGGTTAAATTTAATTTAAAAGAATAATAAATATTCGGTCCTATAATGTAACTTCTACGTTATTATAACGAGTTTCAATAGCGTTCCATTTAATGGATTTACAGAAATTGTTATGTTATATTTTAACTATAATAGTTTCCTACAAGTTATATGTTAAATAAGAAAAACGTATATACTTTATAAATTATTTGTAACTACTTGTTTACATCAAATGTTTAGTTTAGAATCATAAGTAATTTAAAGTGGGAAAACTGTTAACGAAAACAACAAAAAACAATATGAAGAACTATTAAGTTCAGTGACATGTAATACAATTCTTCTTTCGGGAAAAGAAAAGTCAATGGAAGAAAATAAAATCAATTATTTATGGAAAGTGTTGGAAAACAAATTAATTCTAAAGATCAAGGTGCTCCTCCGGGGATCAGCGGAAAAATGTACGTTTTAAGAATCAACAAATTAAACATTCATTTTAATCTAAACGTATTTATTTTTTCAATATTAAAAATTTCAATTTCTTGATACATATGCATGTATTTAACATACATACGTTTCCGGTTCGTAATTTAATTGTACAAGAATGGCCTGTTTAATTACATTGTCTATTTTTAGATAAGTAATTTGTAGTTTTTATTAAACCTAACTAAAAATAATTTTGTACGCACTCAGTATTTAGAATAACCCATAAATCGTATTTTAAACAGGTGTAAATTGAATCCGTTATCTCAGCGCCACTTATTTACGTGTGTTATAATTTTTCGTCATATAATATCACTATGAGTAAAAATAACAGACGAAGAAAATATATCATAACAATTTAAGAAAAATAACGGAAATTGAAGAAAAAATGGCGACAACGGACTGTTATCCTTAACGGAAAAGATACATCATAGTCCCCATTGGCCGTTAGGAATTGCGAGGTAAGACTTGATCGATTCTTAAATATCCTAATAATTGATAAAAGTACAGATAAAGTTCAATTTATTACAAAATTTGTTGATACTATACCACGTTGATAGATGGAGAATAGCTTATTGAGGATGGCACCTCTAAACGGGTGCGTGTAACACTTACCAGAGTGACGTAATAGGGATAAGGGTTGTCCGGCTACGACAGGTTTCCTAACGGTAGGATGGGTGAGTTCACGATGAGTATGATCCTTGGCATGCCTCTGTCCTAAAAAGTATCAACAACCTAAACGACTTCAGGAAGTTTAAGTCGAGCTCACGTAGAGAGCCCTACATTTACTTTTCAAAATAAAATAACTTAAGTAATAAAATTTATACAATGATATAGCGACTAGATTACAATCGAGTCGTCGCTAACCAAATCCAAAAATGCGCCACGCTGTTTCTATTATTAATAAAAAGATACTAATTAATACCTCGATTAAAATAATTTATTTAATCGTCTAAAGACAAAAAAAGTGACAACTCAGGCAGCGAGCGTATTGTACTTTTCCTAATAAATTTATAACAAAAACATCATCTGTATGAGGACGAAGGAAGACAACATAATTATTGATAAATGGTTTTATTGTAATTAATTTAACGATATTAAAATACCCAATTTTGACAAGTAAATCTGACGACAATAAATCTTAAGGTAAATTATTGCATACAACATCAAAATTTAATTGGTTTCAATAATGTATTAATTAAACAATTGAAAAAGAAATTTCCGGCGTGCTTGTAAAAATATTTTCTAAAATTACTATAACGCATTCAAAAACGAGTCGAATGTGTCTTTATCGCCAGGTGTGACAGCACGATAAAATAACTTACAAACGCGTCGGATATTTCTTAAAACAAGAAAAATGTTTTCAGAATGTTTGAACATAATTAAGTAAGTATTTCTTTCTACGGATAATCGTACTTGAAATTGACACTGGATAAAATAAAGCTACTTAATTTAAATTTGTTGCAACAAATTGAATTAATGCAACCTCAAATACTAAAATATGCAAAAGAATTTAATTAATTAAAAGTAACCAAAATTGTAAACCAAACAAAATAATTACTTTCACAAATTTTCCAATCTTTTATGAAACTAACCAAAAATTTATAAAGAAACCTTTGACTTATTTCTTAAGTATAACTTTCTTTATCCCAAACACTAATAGTATTAGTTACGATCAAATCCAATTTTACATTACTAAAGCACAACTTTATATATTACAATGGTGAATGAATTTTAAAGAAGTTACATCGTATGAAACCAAATAAATAGTCCAAAAATATGTTTGTAAATATAACAAGAAATACACACTGTATATGGTACAAAGTAAAATAAAGATTTCATCACTGACCTTCCGCAACAAGATATTATGCAACTGCTACCGTATAAGCGGGGCTCCGAGTCGTTAAAGCTGGGGTCGGAACTCTCAGCAAACGCAATGACAATCTCCAAGTAGTTCCTGGGTTATATGTGTACGCCAAACTGATTCGGAAGCCGGCTGACGGTCAAAGAGCGCGACTACTGATTTCTGATCTCGTTACAGTTGTACCATAAACACCAATCACCATCGAAAATTAACTACAGTGGAACCAAATCTAACCATTTACATAAGCCGACGCAGGCCGCACTCTAGAGGCTCTAATGGGTTCTTATTCCGTCGTAATTCCCAATAAAAGAGGTCCTGCTTCGCGTGAACCATCATTTTCAAAACAATACGTCTGATAAAACGACGTTCGAGACAAAATATGTCTCGTACCCAAAACACTATACAAAATAAGAAAGAACAATTAACCAAATTATCTACAAGATATCATTCGTCCTATAACTTACCCCGTGCGAAACACAGGTGGCCAAAATTTACCAACATAACAACCTAATGCACTCGTTGCTCATATAACAATGCCCGAGATGACACGCGGTCTACTACAATTCGCACCCTCAATATTTAAGAGTGCCGCGGCAAAAGGTGCGAATGAAGTCAGCGATACCGAAACAAATTAAAGATGAAATTCGTTTAATAGAATTAATAACTAACATAAATAACAATATAAAACGCTTTCAAAATTAAATAAGCCGAATAAATATTAACAATAGAATTTAAATTGTTACAACTATTATCAACACAGCACTTTCTGAAAATTTTGCATGTAATAAAATTAAGAATAACAAAAACAAAGATCGATAGTTAAGCAACTAAAAGGAAAAATTTCCCAATTCAAATCAAAAGAGCTAATCATTAGGATCAACAAAGATAAATAAATTAAGGAAGTTAGAAAATTTATATTAATCTTGCACGATATACGCACTATTTATTACAGTTGAAATTAGTTCATTTAAATAATAAACTCAGGCACTTTCAAATCAAATCAAATCAATTACTTTTATTCTTATAAACATACCATGACAGTCGACACTGAAAATAAAGGAACTGAAATTAATTAGCTGTGATCATGAACTTACGTTGTAATCATAGTTCACAATTAAATATGATAATATTGGAATGATTTTGAATATTCAATATAATTTACATCTTTACAAAGAATTTTACTAAAGTTGAAAGAAGGTAATTTTGACTGCAATAACGTCTCTACAATTCAAACCAGATTATTCCCAACGGGCTTTGCGCGCTCAAGCCGTAATAAAATGAATCGGCAAGAATTCAAATTAAAATACTAATAAATTCAAATTTCTAAGTTAAAGCAAAGAAAATTAACGAAATAATGACATTAATAATAATATTCTTCAGATTTAAATGTAGAAGAAAGTATTGAATATCAATTGTCAGTAATTCGAGAAGTTTAAAAAAACTATCTCAAGTACCAAATAAAGAGGTGGCATTAAAATAATGCGCATAGAAACACTTAATGTAATGGAAGTTATATGATAAAATGAGACTACCCTACTTAAGTTTACTAATCTTCTCGTTTATATAAAAAAACAGTAACTTCTTGTAATAAGAATTTAAAATTTAAATTAACAATAAAGAGACTATTTTATTATACAATTTTATTAGTTGAAAAGTAACACCCTGTTACATTATCAAGACAAAAGCGTCTCAAAATCGAATAGAAATAGGATACCAAAGTTTGGCAAACTTTGTAAAGGGGTGTACGAACACTTGCTGTCGCAATATACCAAACGGTGGCTTGTCCAACAAATATACGATTATTTCCAAACGGTTTAACAAAATTCTTGTAATCGAGATAAGAAAGGCTAGGATTCAATTTTAACAGTATAT
The DNA here is from genome assembly GCA_024586415.1 of Phrixothrix hirtus. Taxonomy (NCBI): domain Eukaryota; kingdom Metazoa; phylum Arthropoda; class Insecta; order Coleoptera; family Phengodidae; genus Phrixothrix; species Phrixothrix hirtus. The sequence goes on along the minus strand of JAHWXV010233155.1, from coordinate 4,423 downwards.
TCTACCGGGGAAGTAGTGAACAGAAATGAATGGATTTATTTTTGCCGTTTTTTTGAATGCTTTATGAATTTCCAAGCCGCAGGACATGGAGGATTTAAGTTATCTAAGTTTATCCCTAAAAGAAATGAAGGGACTGGGTTCATTCACTGCTTCAGCGTGCGTATTTATTATTTTATTAATGAATATATAGGCATTGGAAGCATTAAATATTTTCATTGTTTAATTAGGGAAATTAATGAACAAAGTGCTGAATTAAACTATTAGTCTGATCCCAAAGAATTTTTTCGCCTGTTAATGAATCACAGGTATCTTCAGAGCAGTTTTTATAATGTAGGCTTTAAGATTTTTTAATAATTGGTATTTATAAATGTTGCATGTAGTTTCTCTGAAAAATTTTTCTAAAATCACAGAAACATAAACTTGGCATTACTGTATTTGTCTCAAACTTAAATTTAAGAAAATATTTAATATCCTGCTTTGAATTGAAATTGATCCCTGAGCTTAAACATATAAGTGGAAAGTTAATTAATTTAATATGCTGGCAAACTGACTAATTTATAAAATAATGTATAGTACAATTATAATCGTCTATTTTCAAAATTGATTAGTGATATAGAATCAATGAAATGCGAGTTCTTAGATACAGTGTATTTTTTGAAATATGAGGTTACTTGTCATTTATGTTTGGTACATAGATTACATGTTGTAATTTAAATTATGTTATCTTGAAATCTTTTTGTTTTTTGTTTTAAATCCGTTATATTGTAAAATAGTGCCATAAGAAAAATCTAGCGCTATATACACATAAATACGTTATTTTATCCAGTACAATCGAAAATATGTAATCTTGCAAAATTGCTGTTCCAATTTCCATCCCGCCCAATTCTTTTTGCCTATCACCATCCAAGGTGTTTCAGCTTGAAAAAAATGCCTTAGCTTGTAACTTCTAAATTGATTAGCAATTCGTTAAGTAATTTTAAAGTTATTGTGGGTGAAACAATTAAGGTCATTTCTTTTAAAATATCGCCATATTGGAATACAACTCCATAAAAAACTTACACTAGTGTATTATTTAACATAGTATAATTAAAATATACGTTGTCTTGAAAAGTTTTTGTTCCATCTCTCCATCCCATCCATCAACTTTTGCCCATCATCACCAAACACTTTTAAATGGGAAAGAATCTTTTTTAGTTTGTACCTCCAAATTTGGTAGCAATATTGGCAGCCATATTGGAAATAATTGCAAAAAAATAATTATGCAGCTTTATATGGTTGAATGCGTTTTTCACACAGTCTAATCAAAAATAAGGAATTTTGAAAAATTGCTTTCTACCGCCTATTTTGATCAACTTATCTCACTGGTCACCACTAAAAGCCTTGCCACTTAAAGGAAGCTCTCCTCATTTGTTTCTTCCAAGTTTGAGAGCAATCTCTATGTGATTTTTGGGTTATAGCGAAGAAATAATTAAGCACATATGGGCAAACAACATACAGGCATCACTTTAAAATTAAGATGAACGTATAAAGGTGACCTCAAAATGTGAACATATGTTGAAATCGGTGCATAGTAAATTTTTATTCCTTCTAATAGCTTCCCTATACTATCGTATATCGCGGAAGTAAAAATTGATTTAGTATGTTAACGTTTTTCTTTATTGAAATTTGACATATGAAAGTTCCTAAATAAATTATTAAAGTTTCTACAATCTGTTTTAGAAGCACACCTACACAATTTAACGTATTGGAGTCTTTTAAAAATCCCTGCTGGGGGTAGGGATTATGTGATATTAGGATAATTGCTCCCAAGATAAGTGCTCCCAGACAGTTGCCTCTGGAAAATTGTCCCTAATAAGGACTGCCCCCTTCCCAAATATAGAAACACTGAAAAATAATTTCCTATAAATGCTGTTTTCATTTAATAAGTATCCGGTGAATCACGCAATAAGGTTATAAAGAAAATACTATTTAAAACTATATACACATATACCAGGTGAGTTTGAAATAATGACTATCCTTGAACACTTTCATTTAAGAAAATACAAATTCATAAGGAAGATACGAGGTAGGTCCCATAAGTACCTGGCCTCTCATATTTGTGGAAGAAGTAAAATAAAAGTAACTATATTATTTTTCAATATAGTCCCCCTTCAATTCAACACAACTATTACATTGCTTATAAATAGCTGTTTTAAGGTCATTCGCACAGATAATTTTTTCCCCACAATTAAAAGACATTTGGGGTTAGATCAGGATAACAAGCGAGAGGGTGATCGAGTTCCTGGAATTTGCAGTCACAAATAGTTGCTTTTAAAACTGACGCAGTAAGCACAGTTTGCCTCGTCTCGTTTAGTATCCTCACGGAACTTTTTCACAGTTCATAACTGTATTTCACTTTTTGTAATCAATCATCAACATCCTAGCTGAGTCTCTGAGAATTGTAATCATGAACTTTTTTGTTGACTGACTGACCTTACCCTCTATTGGGGATCGTTCACTCTGAAACCGCCACTCCATCGGTTCCATTTTCAATAGGAGATCGTAATAAAAAAACATTGTTTCGTCTTGAGTAACAATTCATTCGATAACTTCCTTCTGCTTGTTGCAACAGAATTTTAAAAATTCAGTGACACGACACACTCGCCCTTGTTTCTGTACTGACGAAAGAAGTTTCGGCACCCATCTTGCGTTGACCTTATTCATTTCAACTTGCTCTTTAATTTAGTGGTGAATGTTTGTTTTAGGGAGTTCCGACCTAGTTGCTATTTCTCTAATCTCCAAACATCGTTCACTTAGCAATTTCTTCTTAATTACACTAACTGTTTTTGGTTCCAGCGCGTTTACCGATGATCCGGCACGTGGTTTATCTTTGAGAGATTCTTTGCCCATTCGAAATTTTTCCGCCCAGGTTTTTTATTGTGGAGTTTGGAAAACAAAAAGTTTTTGGCAACTTTCATCTAAACAAAAAACCCATCGGTACTTAAAAGATTTCTTTAAAAACATGTGGGTTATTCACACATAAAATAATCAATTACTAACCAAAGTAGCACATATTTTAGGGTTAATGTTGTAAAAACAATCATACTTTAATATCAGTGTTAGTTCCTGTTTTGTTGCCACATGATAAGTTGTGAATGTGAAAAGTCATAGAAGTCATTATTAATTAAACTACTATGTTATTGTATTTGAAATTAATGTTATTAGTTCTATTATTGTAGTTATGTTCATGATTAAAGATATGAATAGTAAATAACGCTATATTTATTAATAAATGAATTTTGTGAATTTTTAAATTAAACAATCAGCACTTTGAATTAATACATGTGAAATATAATTAAATAATATATATATATGGTAATAAACATCAATAATCTACTTTTGGCAAAGTTCTAATCTGTATTAAGAAAAATCGTGCATTTAAATTAATTAAAAGTAAATACGACGGTTCTATTCAGTGATGCCATTTTTATCGACCATTAGCTGTTGCACATCTAGATTACTTATCGTAAGAAATTGTTTCATCAGATGTAATTTTTCACTTAATCTCTTTTGAAAGTGTACTACTTTAAAGTGTAGTAATTCTTACGAAGTTTCCAGAAAATATTAGTTAAAATTTTTTGACATTCCCACTTCATCCAATCACTAAATGTTATTGAGAATTTTTATAGATTTCTATATTAGAAATGTGTACCCGATTTTGATTGTATAGTTTTGAAACGCGTTGTATACAATCTTCATAGTTTTCCTTTTTTACGCGTAAGTAAACCGTAATAGGCTACATATATAATAGCATTTTATTTTGTTTCTCTGAAGAAAGGTATTATAGTTAATATAATTTTAAATCGTTTTATGATATTAATAATGTCTAGCAAACAAGCATAGGTTGTTTTAAATAAATGCGAATTTTTTACGCAAAACGTCGTGGAATTCCATCTTGCTGGAATCAGATGTTATTATCAGGTCGCATAAATTACTTTTCATCTGAAAATAATGTAATAGCCGGTATTGCTTGAGTTTTCACTAAACTGACGTATCGTTAATCCTTATAAAAAATGAACCGATTATATCAATTTGCTTAGCATGGGTTTTCTCTAAACCTTGAAACAAAATGCAGTTTTATGTATGAATACCATTTGATTTAAAGTTTTGGGTTCATATGATAGTTCCTGTTAAATTCGCACAAAATTGTATTCTATGTAAAACTTTTTAAATATGAGTTTAAAATATATTTGACGCAAATATACGAACCCTCAAAACTCAAAAAGGTAAATTTCCAAGCGTAAAGAAAAGAGAAATTGTTCCGGACTTTGCAAACTTGCAAATTAATGATGATGGACACATCAATGTAGGAAACATTTTATTTATCGACGAGTGTTTTATATATATATATATATATATATATATATATATATATATATATATA
>JAHWXV010233150.1:0-21700 GCA_024586415.1 Phrixothrix hirtus | reverse complement strand
CGCTAATATATATATATATATATATATATATATATATATATATATATATTTAATATTTATTTACTGGACAATGAAGTCACCTTTAAAATAATTTTTCATTTTATTTTAATTTATATATTTTTTTTGACAATTAACTTGTTCACCGGTTTATGCTACGATTAATGGTTAAAGAAAATCCCGAAACGTCAGCGGTTAATTAAATAAACATTTATATTCCTGCCCTGACTATATTGAAAACCAAATTCTGGGCTGATTATTGCCAAGTAAATAAATAATATTATTAGTTACTAGAGTGCATAATTCTTATATATATATATATATATATATATATATATCAATAATTCGTCCTTACAAAAACCAACCTTGTTGCATCATCATAATTCTGACTAGATATCGTAAGTTGAATACGAATATATTATTACTTTTGCAATTCTTTATATGGCAATAACGCCCTTATTATTTTACGACTCAATTTAAATATAAGTTTTTGTCAAAAGTTGTACACTGGTGAGCCTATTTACTGCACTAATAATGTTGATTCCAAAAACATATAATTTACATACTGTACGCATTTCGTTGCATTCGGCGTTGTTGCCATACTAAAGTAGGTGCAATTTAATTCATTTCTCTTTCAGTACATTCTAAATATATGTATGATTCATCATTTTATACACCACTCCTATTTTCATTTTTATATCTTATTGTATTTGTGTTCATAAACATGTTCTTATTTATAACTAACTGCATTTTTCCCATGTCATTGATAATTTTTACTAAATAACTACTTTAATAGTCTTGATGATGATGTCATTAATTACAAATTTTGATTTAAGTTTTGTAAATGATTACATTAAATTGTCTTCTTCAGATTTCACGTTTACTTGTATCATTACACTTAATCTGCTGATTTGGGTGAAATTTGACTCACTATAATTAAAATTGCCAGTCAAAATTGTCTTTTGAAATTCGCGATTTTGCAACATTACAATTGTAATCTCAAATATACTCCTCAGCGAATCAACTGGATCACCTCGAAAATTTGTATTTCCTTTTATTAAACTAAAAGTATATGAGTGAAAAATGGAAATAACGTATTTAAAAGTAGTTGTATTTAAATTATTAACAAATCTTAAGTCAATGCTTGAAATAATGCTTACATGTTATTCAATAGTTTTAATTAACCTACAAAAATATATACAAACGAAGTCGAGAACACAACAAAAATAAATTAAAACGGAAATTAATAAGGCGTAGGACCTCCTCAGGAATTTATCAACCCTTGGCAGCGATTTAGAATACTTGATATTAAATTACGGGCAAACTGTTGAGGCATATTATTCCACTTCTTTTAGTGCTTGTACGGTCCCTATAGGGTTGCTGCGTTGTCTTAAGTGCCTTGCGAGATAGTTCCACACATGTTCTATTCTATTCATATCTGGCGAAACTGCTGAACAGTTCATTAGAGCGATTCCTTCCGTCGCTAAGAATTTATTTGCTGCTCTTTTTCTGTGGGACCTTGCGTTATCGTCTATTAAAATGAAATCCTCGCCGATATTTCTTGCAAGCGGTATTAAAATCGGTTTTAAAACGTCCTGTAAATATCTTCCAATATTTACCATTGCGTTTCTAAAAACCACAATTTCTATTCTTCCATTTAAACTTATACCTCCTCACAGTGTAATTGATCCTCCTTCATCAGCCACAGTATCAGCCATAAATTCACTGTGATAACGTTGATTTTGTTCTCCCCATATTCGTGTGCGTCCATCTGTTGAAAATAAAGTAAATTTGGACTCATCGGTAAATAAACATCCTGACCATTCCATATCCGAATTTACGTGATCTTGTGCCCAAAGGTTATTTTCACGTAACCTTCTTCGAATCATTTGTGTTGAGATATTCACATTTGTTGCGTTTAGAAAAGCTGTATTCAATTTGGTAGCATTATCAAACCGGTTTCGACGCGCTAGCAAATTTAAAAATCTGTATTGGTTTCCAATGGTTTTCCGTTTTACGTCTTCACTATGACTGTATATGGGTGTACTATTCACTAAATGCTTTTGCCAAGCTCAAACAATCACTGTATAAGAAACACGCCGTCTTTTGACAACGATAGGCTGTGACATTCCTATCGCCAACCAACCAACAGCTTTAAACGATTCGTGCTTTGGTAATTGTCGTAGAGGCATATTTAAAGAGTTTTATGAAATAAAAATCTAGATTCTCAAAAAGGAATTACCTTTAAGGGGTTTTACAGTTACGTATTGACACTGTTAGAATTTCAACAATACTTGAAACACTTTCATACATATAAACGAGGTCACTAAAACTAACTGTTACTAAAATTATGCTTTAACATTGATATGGTACCTACCATACTATTATGTTACTCCAATTATCAATAAATTGCAATTTTTTTTAACTCTTTTAGAGGTCCACTTCATTTGTTGAGGAGTATAATAATTTTATACATACTTCCATAATAATAACAAATTTAACGGGTCCATTAATATATCACCGATTTTTAATTATAAAAATGGCCGAATTGTAAGCTCACATTCTGCATGGGTTCTCAGAGCATTGTATACTCGAGCATTATACATTCTGCATGAAAAGTATACTTCACACCAAGAAAGGTGATTCAGAGGGCGTCACTGCGACGTAAATTTTTATATCCTTTGTTAGACGTAGCTATAATTCATCTTCACAGCAATATACACATGAAACGTCCGAATGGACATATTAGATATTCATGGTTAAATAAATTACGCAGGGATTTTCTTTCCTAATTTGGAGTATCGATATTATTAACATGACAGCTGTTAATTATCGTTCTCATTAAAATTACTAATAATTTTCAAAAATTGTTGAAATGCGAATAAAATTCACACAGCAGTTGCCTATTTTTTGTTTACTGCCTTCATAGCGCTTTATAAATTAATTACATTTGCTAATTATTGAAACCTTAAAATTTTACATTCAAATCTGTAAGGCTATCAATTGATTGAAGTTAGCTCCACTCGTTCCATAATAGCTCAACTTAGGGTAACCAGGGTTAATTAGCCAGTAGACGGACACTTTTGTTAAAGATCAACATTAGGTTGGAATAAAATTAATTTCCCAAATTGTTCAAATTGAATCATGAAATGTATTTGTGACTTGACGTTTTATGTAACAAACTGAAAAATAAAATGCAGTTCCACAAGATTTTCAGTAACTAAAAATAAATTAATTAAAAACATATAATTTTGCTAGTAATCGGACAGAAGTAACCAGTAAGTATACTAATAATCGGACAGGACAATTTCAGTCAGGTCTGTATTAAAAAATATACCATCTTGTCCTATATATCCAGTTCTGTCTTCTTAATTGTGTTATTGTAGGTTGAGTACAAATAATAAAGTTAACTATTGCAGGTACATATTGTTATTACTATTACATATTAAAACAAAATAAACACTTAGCGATAAAAAAAACAACTAATTACTTAACACAAAACAAAATATGTAGGTTGCAAATAAAAATAATTTCTTATCCGAATATGCGTTTAACTTACAAATATATGTAGAATGATGGAATAAGAATTTTTTCATGGTGTGGAAGCAAGTTAGGTATCTGATTGTAATGCAATATGATCCAAAGTAGGCAATGTATGTTTTGTATTTACATAATATGTTTATCAATTTATTTCGCCCATGATTAAAGTTAAAAATGTCGTTTCACTGCTTATATAAGAAGTGTTATTTTGCAAGTTTTGATTGTAATGCATTGAAATCTAAAATCTGAAACAAAAGCGCACGCTGGTATAGGTATATTTCCAAATTTAAACTAGTCCTCACAAAAATCGCATGTATAAACCATATCAATTATTTCACCATAACTTTTCCCAATGAATTTTGTGCATCCTAAATTGAACCATCGAGGGAATATGTCACACCTACATTTTTCTCATTTTCAATTTTGACATCACTATCTAGGCATTCAACGCATATTGCATATTTCTATTTATTATTTGGATAACCTAGTACGTTCGTGTCTATGATTACTAGTGGTCCACCCATATCAGTCTTATTCGAGCGTTTCTTTTTTGATGTATTTTTTCTTCACATAATGTATTCTCCTTACGTCTAATGCTATCGCACTCAGAAACTTTTTGCGCTTCTGCCAGATGGATTTTAAATGATTTTTCAATCTTCTGTTGAATGTATGCATCCACAATTTTGTTTACTTACTAGTGCAGATGACGGTTCAGGCAAATCAATATTTTTTCTTCAGAAGGTTTTCCAAGAGACAGTTTTTTTCCCTCTATCTTAATGTTAGTTTTAAGTATGGAATTATTTGAGTTAGATTGCCCAATATCGTCAATTTCTTGACCGAAACATTGTGACGTGCCGCTTTTAGTTTGCTTTTCTATTTCAGTATCCGCCAATTCATCTATCTTATTTTTTATTGCAGTTTCTTCCCCGTTTAGTAAAAGTTATATGTTCACTATCTTTTTCTCCTTTCTTTCAGTTGTTGCTAATTGTTCCATAGCTTGAGTTTTCGCTTTGTCGCCAATATTTGTTAAGCGTTTTGCTAATGCTACGTTAAGTAATTCTTGATATACCTCATTCTGTTTTCACTCTGAATTTATAACTATATCTTCCAATATTACAATTTTGGTTGCCTGCCTATCATCTGCAGGTCTATTTTCTCCAAGTAAGGGATTAGTTAAGATTATTTCCATTTGATGGATTTCTTCTTCGGAGAAAGCTTCATTTTCTTTTGGACGAAAAGACCTCACCGTGGTTATACTAAATCTGTATTAACTTCGGTTTTCGATCATTTTTGTCGCAACTTCAAAATAACCTTTTCAGCTCTTGCAATATCTTCATCTGTTAAAATCTTCTTCTTCTGAACTTACATTTTCTAGTTAACCACATTTGGATTGAATGGGTACAATCTACAAGCTTTCTACCTTTTCTTGAAGTGATTACACAGTTTAGGATTTTAGAGAATCTTTGAAATATTAAAGAAAAGTCGGTTTTTGTTAATACTTTATTAAGATTTTCTGCTTACCACGTTCGATCTTCTTGGCGCCAATATTTTTTCATCAATTTAAAAACAGCAACACTCGCGGGTTATAATAAATGAGTTATATTAGGCGGTAAAGCATACTAAATTATGCTGTTGTCAGAACAAAATTTACTTATTTCCAAGGACATATGTGGTCTATTGCCATTAACCACAAACAGAAAATATTTTTGAGTATTTTGTTCCTCCAGCCATTTGTTTTGACTATTGGCCACAAATTCATAACATACGTCTGACTTCACCCATCCAGAACTTAATAATCCAATAATCCACTCAGAAGGTACACTATTAACTAGATCCCTTCGAGGCTTGACAGAAGGGAAGACTACAAAAGGCATTAGGTCTACTGTTCGCCGTAACGGTAATTAAAGTTATCAGATTTTCTTTTTTACTTCTTTTCTTAACTATGTATAGATTTTGTTCTTGCAATCCAAGCACTTTTGTGGTTTTAAGTCATACATTAAATCCAGTTTCGTCAGTGTTTAAGATTCAACTCGGGACGTCCAAAATATTCAAATCAAGAGTCAAGACAAAATTACGTATATGTGTCCGGCTACTAGAATAATTAATTTGTCTTCGTTTTCTAATGATCGAATAGAAGAGTGACTACCTATATTTTCTTAAACAATTGCATTACGATGTCCAACCACTGGTTTTTCTAAAATAAGTATTTCAGTACAAGCAAAGATGCAAAGAGATGTCTTTAATTTTACAAGCCATGTACTGGAAAAAGATAACACTGCAGAAACTGAAATTTTTCCCTAAAACCGTTAAGTTAGTTACCGGACACTGAATTTTAAACACGAAATATTAGAAAAATTTAGTTTTCAATTAGATAAAAATAAATTAGTATCTTTTATAATGGATAAAATACATCTGTAGTCCAATATAATAATGATAAGATATTTATACTCACCACTGAAATTTCACTCACGTATGACGCACACACAATAAAAATTGATGTCACACCCAGCTGATTTTCAACCCTGAACGAACAGGTTGTGTTTTGCCTTACAAATGACGATACTACTTTAATTGATAATTGAACAGTTTATTATTGGTCAACAAAAATGTTAGTTATGTATACGTCATTTTTTAAGTTATTACTGGCATATTTGCCCTATATCCCCCTCTAAACCCGAACAATTAACAGTTAACCGATATTAATTTTGGAACAAGCTCCTGGTACTAAATGAGAGGAAGCTTTTGTTATTGGTTGTAAAAATTTTCAACGAGATTCTTTAATTCCACGAAATAGCATCGATATTCTACATTTGTACAAAATAGAAATAGAATGTTTTGGTTGAAAAAATGTTTTCTCTCGTTACTTTTAGTTTTGTCTCTTACATTTTGAACTAACAAGCCAACTTGACAACCTAGTGCAAACTCTGCTCTTAAATTACAACAGGTAGTTGCGGAATAATTTATATTTATTTTAGATAAAGCGGAAGAAAAATATGAAACCTTATGCGAGCTATATAATCTGAAGTACTAGAAATATTTACATTTGAGGTTAACAGTTGCTGTTAATATTAATATTATTTGAAAATGAGAACACCGTCTATAATTGTTTATTAGCAAGAAAGTAAAATTACTGAGTACTTGAATTCAAACAACTTTTATTATATTAAAATCATAATAAAAAAGTGATATTCTAATTACATAAAGGTATCGTTTCCAATCATTACATTTTGTATGTTGATTTTGTATAAACACTTTTACTTTTAACCAACTTTTAATATGGAATATCAGGATATTTTTCACTTAAATGTTCACACTCATGTTTTCGGCGGTTCCTTATTTATAATATGATTTCCTAAATATTTTTTAACAAGCATCTTTTGTTTACTAGACCAAGGTATCAATTCCCATTCCTTCCCTTTTTTAATTGTACATTTTTCAATGGGCTTTTCTTGAGTGCTTTCACACTGAAAGATAAATAATATTTAATTTTACAGCCAATCTAAATTTTTAAGGTTAATATCTGCATTAAATTTATATAAATTATAAATTTTCATTCATGATGATGTTAAAAATAATCCATATTACCTAATGTAGTTATTATATTCCACTTAGAAGCTGCTACAAATAACTTTCAATATATAAAAATGATTCACAATAAGTAATGCGCTGTTGCCAAATTACGGACGTAATAATATGCGCTATTTCAAAGTTGTATACTTAGAATGTATATTTTTATTACCACTAGTAGAAAACCGTTGAACTGAAAAGGCTCAAATTTTGATATGCTATAGTGGTAAACTGGCGGAAGTTCTCCTCCTTCTACTAACTTATTTAAGCTGAGAGTTGTTGATTTAGTTATTGTTGGTCTATTTTCGTATGTGTTAAGTTACTGCTTATTGAAAAGAATTTGGTAGTTCGGATGATATGGTTGTGCCCAAATCTTCATACCGTAATTAAGGAGCAGTCTATTTCATCTATTTGTGAAGGGACTATCGAAGCTTCGGTACAAATGGAAATATTTGGACTGGTACTAAATGCTCCTATATCTAAGTTTAATGCATTAATTTGTATACCATCCAGTGTTTTCAAGATAGACTGCCTCGATGACCCATAAGCGATGCATTCATGGTCTAGTTTTGGTTGGATTAAACTTGTGTATATTTGCACTAAAATTTCCCTGTGCGCCCCCCATTTAATTCTGGTTAAATAGCTAATGACGTTAATTACCTTTTTGAATTTAGCTCTTATTTCTTCAATGTGAGGGCCCCATGTTAGTTTTAAATCTAGTGTGATTCCGAAGAATTTGTATGTGTGCACTACTTCTATTAATTTATTTAAAATTCGTAATTGTGGTTCTGGAAGTTTGGCAGAAATACATTGCTTTCGACTTATTTAGGTAAAATTGAAATCGTTTTTTGTCTGCTTCTGTTGTTATTTTATTAATTTCCTCTTACCCCAAATTGTGATCATTCATAATTCAGCACTTTGCAAAATTGTTACTTTATATTTTAATACAAATCACCTTACCTGACTGAAGCTTAAACAAAGATGGTCATTTGAAATCGAAACTTCTTAAAAAGTAGCCGACAAGAAGTTGAATTTTACGCCACCAAGACTGCAGCGAAAATTATAATTAATTAAAATGCCCCAATCTTTTGTTATTAATTAGAAAATGTTCTGCCATCAAATTTTGAAATCCTGATTCGTCATATCCTGAACGTACTTCCCAACGTTGTATAATTCTAATTCAAAACTTCCAAGAACAATTTGTGATCTTTGTTCGATAATCAGCTTAACGTATTACAAGAAAATGTTTTAGCATTCTAAAGTTTAAAAAAATACAAGAGAATTTATGCTTATGCTTTTTATGGAAATATCTTAATACACTAACAACTTATATCTATACCAATTTTGTTCTTTTTCTGTGATTATTCAGGCATTGTTGTTTGTATGTAATTTAATAATGTGTTATTATTATTTCTTGTTTATATGTGCTGATATATTACAGAATAACATGAAATATTTTCCTACCTTCTGTAAGGTCGTTTTCCATTAACGTAATGTTATAATTTATCATTATGTATCTACGAGTAGTTTATATTTTCGCATCTTACATTTATATGTTATTTACTTTATATATTCCAATTTAACTTGCTTCTAATCAAATTTAAATTCTACTATGTGTACATGTATGTTATTTTGTCCTTTTTAGACTTGTAGCATGTTGGATCAGTATAGGTATATAAATTTTTTTTTGTTTCTTTCCGACATTGACATGTAGGGTGATTAGCAGTTAGGCAATGTTATTTATAGTTTTGCCAATCCACAAAGTTAGGATTGCTTTTAAAAGCTTTAATAATTCCGGATACCAGATTAGGTTAAAAAGATGATTATTTTTCAAGAACATCAGTAGAACAGAGTGGTCTATTTCGGAGTGCTTTATGTTTATCATATTTTCCCTTCCTTTGAATTTATTACATTCTTTTAGAACATGTTCAACAGTAAAATTACGTTACAGCAATCACATCTGGGTTGTTCCTGGCCAAGAAGCATATATAGTGATGTGAGCTTTGTGTGTCCTGTACGTATACGTGTTAATTACTATTCCCTCTCTTCTAGTTAAATTATGCGAACATACAACGACATCATTAATATTAGCTTGAAAGTGATTCAAGTAAGTATCATATTCATTCCATTTCGCTTGAAATTCATGCATTATTTTTGTTTTTATTAGTAATTTCGTGTCATTCATGTTATGAAATTCTGAACTTTCAGCGTTCACCTTTATAGCTGCTTCCTTGGCTGCCTGATCCCCTTTTTCGTTTCCTGATATACCAACATGATTAGGCACCTATACGACTATAATATTTTTATTTCTCTCGAGACATCTTGCATACAGTATACGGAAGTTTTCTATAAGTTCATCTTCATAGAATCTGTTTTTAATGGCATTCAGTACCGACATAGAGTCTGTACTAATAAGGAAATCTTGGTAGTTAGGTTGATAGCAAAGTTCTAGTGCAGTACATAGTGCCATTGCTTCTAAGGTGAACACACTCGAATGGGACGGAAATGATCTTTTTATCGTCACTGTATCAAATACAACAGCATACCCAACCCCGTCTATTGGTTTAGAACCATATGTGAAAAGACAATGGTAGATGTGGAATTCCTTCAAGATATTTAGATAGTATTGATTTATTACCGCCGTACTGAATTCTGGTTTGTTCAAGACCAAAAGATCAAATCGTATTTTAGGAATTTTGATGGTCCATGGTGGTTCCTTGTCAGTATTAGGAACGCAGACGTTTTCCTCCCGTATACCGAATTCTTTCAATATTATATCCGATGTGTATACTGAAAATTGGTGGCATGTTGGTGACGAACGATATGCGTCTGAAAATGTGTTGTGTTTGAACAAAGATAATATTTTGTGTTTCCTATTTTTACGTACATTAATTCTATAGTTCGCTATTATCTTTTTCCTTCGTAGCGCTAATGATTCTAACGCCGATTCTAAGTATAAACTCATTCCAGGACAGGTCCTAAGGTCTCCAGTAGCATAACGTATTCTAGTTTTGTGTAACACATCTAATGGAATTAGTGTGCTCTTCTTCGCAGATGAATATGCCACACATTCATAGTCCATTCTCGATAAAATCAGAGTGCTGTGTAAGAGAAGAAGCGTTTCCCTATCCGCAACCCAGTTAATATGTGCTAAACCCTTGATTAAGTTCAGAGTAGTCCTACATTTTGAAGCAAGTTTATCTACATGAATCTTTCAGGTAAGTTTGCTATCGAAATGAATTCCTAGAATTTAAGACTTTCTACATTCTCCATTGTGTGACCATTTATATGGAATGTCAGTGGTCTAGTATAGGTGGATCTTTTCCTACAGAAGTGAAGTGATTTAGTTTTAGTAACTGATATTTTTAGGTTAAGTAGGTCTAATTAACGCGATAGATGGTTGACTCACTGTTGAAGTACTCGTTTTATGTCGTCGGCGTCCTCACCAATCTTCAGCAAAACAATATCATCTGCATATGCACAATAACACAACGGTGTATTAATTGATAACAGTGCCGAGTTTATTGCCAAAAGAAATAGGGATGCGCTGAATGGCGATCCTTGTGGAGTTCCAGCTTTTGTTGGGTACAGATCAGATACCACATTACTAATTTTTACCCTATTTCCCGATTGCCTAGGAAACCTGTTAAAGCTCCACCCATGTAGTTGTTGCATGATGTCTTGTGGCGAACTGTATTAAAGGCATTCTGTAGGTCTATGGATACTGCAGATGCATGTAGCCTGTTTATAAAACAATTTTTTATAGCATTTTCAAGATATACGATCGCATCGGATGTCGAATACTATTTCCTAAAACCAAATTGGTTCGATGCTATCAATTGACGCTGCTCCAATTCCCAACACAGTCTAAGATTTACCACCCGTTCGAGTAGCTTTCCTATGCAGCTCGTTAGAAGAACGGGCCTGGAATGAGACGATTTCGACGGATTGGAGATTTGGGGCAACGGTACCACGAAAGCTTCCTTCCGTATGAGGGGAATATTTCCATTTTGCCATACAGAGTTAAGAGCATTGAGTAACCTTTTTTAGAAATATCAGGAAAACACTTTAGGAATTTTGAAGGGACATCATCCGGGCCTTGAGGGTTACTTTTGAAACATTTGATAGCTTATGCAAGTTTTTCCATGGAGAAGGGTAAATTATAAGCCTCTTCAGTTATTGGATCGAAGTTGTAATCAATTTCCGTACTTCCACTAGTAAGTAATCACTACAGAATGCTGCAACGTAGTGGGCTAAGTTATTAGCAATTTCTTGTTGGTCAGAAATTATATCCTCACCGATAGACAGAAATTTTATGTCACTAAAACGTGTATATCCCTTGATCGGCCTTGCCTTTTGCCACAATTTTTTAATTGTTGTGTTGCTGTTTAGTGATTTTACATAATTTGCACATGATGTTCTTTTTGCACTTAGGATTTTTCATATACAAATTGCTCTCTTTCTTTTGAATTCGATTAAGTTAGTTTGGGTTGGAGTTCTTTTGAATCGTTGTAGCGCTCGTTTTTTGTCTTTTATTACTAACTTTATTTTATTGGACCACCATGGAATCTGCCTTTTGATAAATGATCTATGACTTCTTTTAGGAACTGCTCGGCATCCCACTTTCATCAGTATTCGTTTAAGTTCTTCGATCGAATTTGTATTGGAAGTTTTCGAGCTTTTTAAGAGGAGTTCTTGAAATCTATCCTAATCAGCTTTGTCTAGTAACCATTTATCAGATAACCAGTGGTTTTGAAGAATTGCATTATCAAAATGGATTATGATTGGGTAGTGGTCACTGTTATACAGGTCGTCGTCTACAACCCATGAAATGGAAGAGAGCAGTGCAGATGAGCACAAAGATAAATCTATTGCGGGAAATGTTCCCCTTTTGCAGGAGAAATGAGTACTTGAACCAGTATTTGGAATTCCAATGTTCTCATCTTCCAAAAGGCGTTCAATTTCTCGGCCAGCATGTTGGTGAAGTTGAATCCTCACTGGAGACTGTGTGCATTAAAATCACCTAAAATTAGAAACGGACTCGGTAGTTGGCTTACTAGCTGAATTATATCTTGCTTAGTCCAATTAGAGTTTGGCAAGTAAATGGAGCAGATTGTAATTGCGACTGGAAAATAAACCTGAACAGCTACGGCTTGTAACCATATGTTGATATTTATCAGAGAACATCGGCATTCTTTCTTCAATAAAACAGCCACATCTCCGTGGGCTCTAGTAGCTTCTTCCGTATTTTTGAGGTACACATTGTAATACTTACTGTTAGCGACAGCAACAGTAAATCGCGTTTGCTGAATGCATATGCATAGCGGAGAGTACTTGTTAATCAGAAGATTTAACTCCGCTATCTTATTGAATTATCCCTTCGGGTTCCATTGTATAATGTTTAAGTTATTAGTCAATCTATTTTGTGAATTTACCTCGTCGAGAGTATGATGCCTTCTTGTTACATTTGTATTATTTGGATATATTATTAAATTGATTGGGCGATTTATGCTTCCATCAGTTAGTACAATTTGGTTAGATTGACAAAGGTACGTAAACTACGATCTACAAACAAATAATTCAGAATAAATAAATAAACAAGTAAATAAATAAATAAGATGAACCACAATACATAAATATGTGAATAAAAGGACAAACAGATTCGTTACAACAAATAGTTACAGGGATAAAAATGTATAGGTAAATAAATAAGACGAATGACAATATTTAAATAATGATAAATAAATATATAGATCCGTCACCAAATTAGATATCTCAGTGTATCACAGACTAGTATCACTTCACTTCCGTAGTGGAAGTCTCCATTTGACCCTGGCTAATACTGGTATGATGCCTCTCCCCTTCAATACCCTCACTACTATGAGATTTATCTTGCTTGCCCCTCGGCTTTTCTTTAGGCCAACCCTTTGGCCCTTTTTTTACATCAATAGATTCCATACTCGTATTTCTCCTTAATTTTCCACTAATGTTGGGAGGAGTACAATCCCGTTTCCGTTTATCGCGCGGGATTTATTTGTCTTTTTTGCGCCTTTGTGTATTGATCTTCTCAATTTCACTTTTGATTATTTTGCTAATTTCTGGAATTAACTTTTCGACTATGCTGTTTACATAACTGGTTTTTGAGTTTCAATTATCTTTGCCCCAACCCTTGCAAATGATATAGAAGTAAACGAAGGATTTATCTTCCTAAATTCTTCTTTAGCGTCTAGATCACTTGTTTTCTTTTCCACTATAACTCTATTAATGGCTGCTTCTTGCTTGTAAACTGGACAGTTGTTGGATCGTACTGATGGTCGCCTTTGTAGTTCAAACAGGTTATAGATGATATGCAATCACCTTCGTGAATTAGTTTCTCACATTGGCATTTATGTGGCTGGTTTCAAAAATGAGAGGTACGGCCGAACCGCTGACAATTAAAACAGCGTAAAGGAGGTGGAACATATAACCTTACGAGTAAAAAGCAATTTTAACTCTTTCGGGAATGCTCTGTCCGCGAAAAGTAAGTAGTATCGCGGCATTTGTAGTTTCTACGTTATTTGTTTTAATCGTAAACCTTTTAGCTTCTATAACACCAGCGGATGAAAGTTCCCCCTCAATCTTCTTGATACTTGCATTGAGTAGATCTCTACATGTTATCACTCCTTTCGTGTGGTTCAATGTGTTATACGGGATTACCTCTGCATCTAAAACATCGAATTTATTTATTGCGGAGAGCATTTTACTTTGTTGATCGGTATAGACTTCAACTAACAGTCCCTCTTTCAATTTCCTGACGGATTTAACTTTACCAACAATGTTGTTCAAATTTGTTGCTATGACAAACGGATTCATTGTCGAGAAATTTCATGTGCTTGGCTTTATAATTAAGAACTTATGATCTAAGGTAACGTTGTCAAACCCAACTGGGTTGATCACTTTTTCACCAAAGGAGGAAAGACGTTTTGAGTCACTCTTTGGCCATTTCCACTGCTAAGCTCTATGGCAATTGCAGAGTGGGGAGTGCCACGTTCCAATCTACGCAGAGACTAGAGGACAGCTCCGAACAGGGTTCAGTCCAACCCCCGTACCGTCCTGGCTATCTTTTTGTAAGTATATAACTATTATTGTGCGTTTTAACGCTACCGCCAGCACACGAGTAGGATAAATGCATCGAACTCCGAAGCCCCGCCAAATCACTACTACCTTCATGATTGCGGCGCCCGATGGAGGTACAGGTATATTATTACTATTATTGCTACTATTATTATTATTATTATTAACTTTATTTACACGCATTCTTATTTGCGGTTACAAGTTTTTTAGTTATAATGAAATGGGGGGAATATGCAACCATTTGACATTAAATAAAAACTCTAATCTAGTTGTTTTAACAAATGGATAAAAGGAAATAACATACAAAAATTTTGAATATTTGTACATCAATTCGCCTTTTTTTTTAATTTAAAGTAAAAAATTTCCTAACAATATGGCAGGTTTCTAATATAACAACCTTCTGAAGAATTATGAGAAGATCAATATGCAATTCTAAGTTTTTAAGGTGTGATTCCAATTTGCAAGATACCACACCAGTAGCCGAAACAACAATCGGTATGGGAGAAACCCTTTTGACTTTCCACATACCGACAATCTCTTCCGCTAAACGTTCATACTTGAGGATTTTCTCATTTTCTGTTGCTATAACATTGCTAGAAAGTGGTACAGCAACATCAATGATAAAACCCTCCCTATCATTCCAATTTATTAGAATAATGTCAGGCCTTCTACAAGTAACCTTCCTATCTGTAATAACTAATCGGTTTGTTATATTTTCAGGGAATTTTCAAATTGAACCGCAAAAATATTCGTTCGTTGTGGGCGACTAATGGCACTGGAAGACTAATATTTGACTGTGTAATGAGCTTTGCAATTTTCATTTTTATTGGACTGCATTCAATTGTATGATGTAACAACACACAAGGAAAGATTGCCAACAAATCGATGCCGAATAAGCCCGCCAAGTATGGCATAAAAGTGCAATCGTTGCAGATGCCAAAATTAATTACATGGTCAATGTGGAAATTTATACGGGTGCTGATTCTAAATCAACTGGTATACCCAACAAACTTTTTAACCTTATAAGAGTTGTACTGCCACTCTCTTCAGCCATAGATGGTACCAAACGCAATATAACTGGTATAGCTCTGTTGAATTGCTCAACGAGCTATTATGATTATCATTATTATTATTATTATTACTATTACTATTCGACGTACAATATGGACATAATCTGATAACTACTGGAGATAAAGAAGCAATTGCTAAATCTGATGTACTGTATAGGAAAAATTACTATCCTCTGTCATGCATTACAGTCAAAATTATGATATAGGTATTACAGTTCTTCGACGTTTAGTAATGCGTTATAACTTCCTACGGAACAAGAAAAATTCTACTTGAGTTAATCACGTGAAATGCTTTCAAGTAAGGCTGGTTGCCATCTGGTGGTTCTCAAAGTGTCCTGTTCGTTCGTAGGTTTAGACTAAGATTTCACTTGATAACCTCAAAACTTTCGCAAGATTTCCATTTCAGAATTCTCACAAAATCTCTAGTTCTCACATTAACTTCACTGGGTCAGAGAATTTTAAATATCTCCAAATAATTTCATTTGCTGTTGCGATTTGTCACAATTCCTATCGTTAAAAAATCCCCATAGTTTAAACCTTCTCAGTTGGTTATTTTTTTTTCAAATTGTATAAAATTATGCAATTATAGGTATAATCAGTTGGAAAAAAATTGTTTTAGACATAAATTTTGTAATGAATTTTAGTGAACGTATACTGAAACTCGTTTTCTGCTACACATTTTGTTGTTAAATTAAAAGTTAATTTAGGCCTTATTTAAAATATACGATAAGGTATTATTTAAGTCAAAAATATTAACGCTGTACTGTTCTTTTGAAGCTATCTATCAAGAGTACTTTAATTTTAAAAATTTGATATTTTATTATTGGTTATTGATTAATTTATATCATAAATCAAATCTTTTTATCCATGTTTTTTAATCACTATTTCTTTGTTACAGGTAAGACGAGTTTTGTGGAAAGCTATATAATTGTTTTGATATACAGTAAGAAATATTTTATTCTTTGTACACCTTAAGGCTTGCGGCATTATATTGCAACATGTTATCATGTTATAACATTTTTGGAGAAATTTTATCATAAAAAGAATTTTCATCTGTAAATGACATTCAAATATATTATGTTATTTTATACCGTTTTATTACAATAATGATGAGTGCTTTATGATACGTATCGTAGTGAATACTTGTAGATATTCTTTGACGCATTTATTAGTTGAAAACATAGATTTTATATAGTTAGTTCGTAATATTAAGATAAAAATGAATCTTTCCTTAAGAATTAATTTTAAATCTCATTAACCGTGATAAATATGCTATTTCTACTTATTTCAATAACTTTTTGGAATGCCCATAAACTGCATTGCAATTTCTATGGCGATAATCCTTCTTCAATGGCAAGCAACACAAACTTCAAGTGTATTATATACCTTTTACCTATATCATCTTAAGTGTTGTATCAACACTAACATATGAAGAATACACTATCACGAAATAAGCCCTTATAAAACAACCCTCAACCCATGTAACCTGTTCGTTTAGCCCCTAGGTGAACATGAATGTGAATGTTTTGATTTTGATTCCATGAATTTTCTACAAAAAAGTGGTCCCAATTTAACGAGTACTTTTCAAGATTATTACATGAAATGTGGCGAAAGCAGGTTGTCTCAATTAATTTCACAGGACAAGGTAACTGGATTAAAATATTCTAAAGAAGTAGTTATAATCCCAATTTACATTATTTTAGGCCGTGAAGACTTTAATCAAAAGCGGTAAGGTATACTGTTATATAATCTCTAATATTATTTAGGATTAGGTACTTACGGCTTACTCACTATTACTGATCGTTGTAAGTATATTGCAATTCATTTAGTATACAGAATGACTTTTATAAAAGCTTCAAAAGTACTATCATTATTGCTGTGCGACTGTAAAGTCTACTAGATGGCAAAAAAGTGTCAACTAGAAGTCTATAGATTAGATGCGCACTGACTGGCGGTTGACTGTGGGGGAGGAAATCAATGCCATTATTATTTTAATTCTCTTTATGATATCGCGTTGATGTGGAGGTAACTAAGATCCGCGTTCAATCTTGTTGGCGATGATAGGGCAGCTAATGGATCATGTTGCTACCCTCAATCCTAGATGGTGGATCAGACGTGCCTGTAACCATTCCCTCTGTATCTTATTCTACAACACTGGGCCTCTCATTTGTGTTCTGCCGGCATGGATGTCTTTCAAATGGATATGCTTATTATGTACTCAAACCTCTAAAATCTTCAATCCAGCACAGGAATGGCACACGGGAATACCGGAACTACCCCGTTAGGCCCCTGGCCACATATACATACAAATAACTGAATAAAATTAAATAGAATTTTACTGTTTACTAAATTTAAAGATGTAAACCACAATAAAATATTTGTTTGAAGATTTATATCTAATATAGGTAGGTACTAAAGTTCTCGGTATGCCCTAATATGGTAAGTCCGTGCTTCTACTGTCTTCAATATGACTTTGCAGTAAAGCATCTCATTGTTAGGTAACACCAGAACGGTTGCTCCACGGCTAGGACGTCGTCGATCCCCAGCTTTATGTTGTAGTGTTTACAGCTCCCTCACTATTGTTCACTTGTTGTAATTTCTTTAATACATACAGTTGCTCCTATAAAACTTCACAATTAAAATCGCAATTGCTCTGTGAAGTCAGTCGTAAGATTAGAGGTTAGAAGCGCACTGCTTCGAGACTGAATAGCGACTTACTCTGAGGGAACCGACTAACTCTATTTGTTCTAAAGCCTTCCACGACAGTAAACTTCATATTACTGCGTGGTTTTATAAACTAGTTGAATATTTCCGAAATATATTAGAACAACTTAAGTTGCTAGATGATAAGTTGAAAAAAGGTAAGATAGGTTCTATGCACTGCCATATAGCAAATAAGAGAAAATCTAAAAGTGCACAACTCCAAATAAATAACTTGAAAAATATAGCTGCATTTTCTTTCTAATTCGAAGTAACAGGCAATGGGTATTCCAAAATAATGCAAACAGTTTTCGCGGTCTGTAAAACCCCAACTATTTCATCCACCTCAACTAATATTATTGGAAAGTGAAAGTTTGTACAATATTAGCGGAATAGGATCTATGAAATGCTTTGCCTTTTCTTGCAGACGATGATCCCTATTTTTAAATTTTCCAAGATATTTTCGCATCAATTGATCTTTAAGACCATAATAACTTTACTAACTTTGGTCCCTTATTTGAGAAGTTATCCTTAGGCTATCAATACGGTAATTACCGCTTATGCATGTCTAGGATGAATTGAATGGCAACAAATCTCAGGATTTCGGCAGTCTAGCCGCATCTACGTTTCCCTCGATTACATGACCTGGAAACCTTCTTGAAATTGTTTCATTGGGTTTGCAGCTAATCACACTGATTAGTTGTAACCTCATATTAGTCCCGGTCTAATTTATTCAAAAAATAATACGACAATAACTCATGATACCATTGACACCTAACAGTGATACCATTTCTAGTACCTGCAAGAAAGTAACAGTAAATCACATCTGATGGCAAAAATGCGGACCAAAAGGTCACATGTTGCAGATCTAGAAATTATTTTTGAGTACTATTTATATATAGTAGTTTTATGTACTGAAGCATCCACCCAAATGGAAATGGAACTTATTGTTGAGCGTAATGCATTTCCAAAATCTACTCAGCGAAAGTACACTGGTTAAACTGATCCGTAGACTTTTATTTATAGGATAATTGAACTTTATAGGTGTTTATAGGTGAATATTTTAATCAACCCTTCTTGCGAGCTGCTTCTAAAAACGGCTATTTGTTGAGTGCAACGTTGACTCGAGGTTTGCGGTTCATTTTCAACACTATGATATGCATCAGCGATATTTTCATTAGAACTAGCCCTACGATGGTGTTCAATATTTTTTCAATAACAAACTAAACCATTTGAGAGTTTTAGTTATAGAATACGTTCGATTACAGTCGAATTTTCTACGCAATTTTTTCCATGTATTCGTAACTGAATTCAAATTTACGTAACTTTCGTACGATATGTATACCCTCATTTACTGTGAAACGCTACATGAATCACTTTTATGGAGATAACAGGTGTTGTGAAGTTATAAAGTTCAAAAGCGACGTAAAATTCAAGAGCTATTGTTTTTCTTTAGTCATTTTAAAAAATTTGATTAATTTTAATTAATATGATACCCTGCATAAAAGGCTCTATATTTTAATTTATGTTTAAGTTTTAATTAGCATATGGATTTCTGCCTGTTTTATAATTAAACGAATACTTTCACTAAATTTAAAATTCACTTGGATACGTTTTAATTAAATAATTACTAAGTATTCTTACATTTATTATCTTTATATATCAATTGCTACAAGGTGTCAAAAAATGTTTCTTTGTAGTTTGCCTTTATAAATATGTTAGCTTTGTCAGTCTTAATGTAATGTGATTTATTAGTCTGTTGCAAAAATGTTCCTTTCGATGTTTTCATTTATTGATTGCAGATTTTTCAACAATTGTAACACTCCCCAATGCCCCCTTAAAGTTTTAAGTGAGTTAATTAACATGGAGTTTTGGCTCTACGTGGTTGTATGATTTTTAAAAATCTATTTTAGAGAAATATGCAGTATGCGTAGGTTATTAATGCATTCTGGTTGAAGTAAGAAGTACTCCTGTCAGTTTTGCGCAAGCTCTGGATTTGTGCATTATGAAAATGGTGTTCAATGTTTAAGTGAATTCTTCTAATTCACTGCTCGAAAAGTTTCAATCTAGAATTTTGAAACCCGCGTATGGAAAGTGTCCCAATGACAAGGCTTCACGGTAAAATTCAACTTTTACTCTCAGCCTTACTTTTATAAAAATTACTTCAACTTTCAATTTTTATTCGGCACATTCCGAAAATCGCTTTTGGTAATTACTAAGGGTGACATTGATTAGATGCGTGGGAGCAAACATTATGTTACGCGGTTATTATAAATTACGCATTTATTTTCTGATGGTAAATAAACGCTTATGCTATATCTAAAAGATGAGCATGCAATTTTTGAGCCAGAATTTTGTAACTCTGAAAATCATTTACACATATAGCTATAATTATATCATAATTTTAATTTAATTTATATTAAAATATTATAGTGGACATCCCGATGTTATTCTCATTTTACAATTTTAATCTATTCAATAGATGTATTTGTTGAATCCTAATAGGATAGTTTTGGAGTATAAATTTCAGGGCGTATTGTGTATCAGTCATTGTAAAATTAATGTACATTTACCAGATTAATGAAATATAAGTACAATTAATTTAAGCTATTAGTAATTGTATGGGAAATCTATTACGTTATATTGAATCCGGAATCCGCAGCTTAATTCATTCTTCTTTAGGCCTTAACATAATGTAAACATTTTTAATTCTGACTTTGATAAGTTTCAGCATTAGATATCTTTATTACAATTTTTTAGAACAAACTTAGAAAATCCACGACCTTAAAGCGTAAACTCAGCTGTGGCCTCGCTGCTGAAAGCTTATTCCAGATTTTCGATACTAAATTGACGTTAATGTGCTAACCCCCTAACTTAGGTGTGAAAGTTTTCCAAAGACAAACCTTTACCTTAATTTGTGGCTCCCATGGTAATTTACTATGGATTTATAATATTTTAATAATAAAGTGTGGTATTGTCTTTTAAAAAATAAAAATGCGCACTTGGTGGAGAGTTTTAAAAAATAATACAGGGGAAGCAACCTTAATATTGGGTATTTCCGTCTTACCGCGAAATACGCCTCAACACCGTTAATCCATACATAGAGTCAATAATTATATTGTATTTAATCCCAATTTGCTCATCAACTAAGTTGATAAATGAATTTTGGCCGTCTCTTAATCATTTACTAATAATGTACCGAATGTTTTCAGTTGCGTCCATACTTAGTATTGATCATGTTATAGTGTCACTTTCAACATCTTCACGAATACTTAGGGTGACCAGAGAAGTATGCGGTCTTACCTTATCGGGAATAAGTAGAAACTTTTGTTCAATTTATGTCCAAGATATACATGTTAATGCACGACAGGTTAAAAAATCTCGCCCAGACCAAAACTAATCCTCCACTATATAGGGTGGTTTTCAAAGGATTACAATTTGTACGTTACATATTTAAACAGAGAATACACTCATGCACGTCCATTGAAGTCATTCAGAGAAAATTGGGATTCATTTCCAAATAAACTTCTTGTTCAGCTAGTCTCTAGTCAGTTAAAATGTCCCATGAAAAGCTGGATCTGACATTTGGATGACCGATCGTTAAGTCTGGAATACAAACGGTATGTACTGGTTAAAATTAGGCTCGCTCAAACGTTTATAAGAAGCTCCTGTGCCAATTTGTGTATTATGTTGTAATTAAATTACCCATTACC
>JAHWXV010233142.1:0-11050 GCA_024586415.1 Phrixothrix hirtus | reverse complement strand
AAAAACCGCTTTAAACGTACAACTTAAGTATCCCGATTTTATATTTGAGTAATCGATTTTAGTTGTACTAGAAGGCGGCTTGTTGACTTTATCTTTTCCTACATTGTGACAATAAGATATGTGATGTGTTATGTACAAGTACACGATATAATAATTGCCAACATCGGGGGCGAGTCGACGGCGGCTAGTTGACCGGCGGCCAGTCGACCGGCGGCGAGTCGACCGGCGGCGAGATGTCCCCGCGGCGAGATGACGGCGGCGAGACGACGGCGGCGAGTCGACGGCGGCGAGATGTCCAATTCCCAGTGTGGGGGTGCACCGTCCTGCATGAACCATTGTGATTTTTCCAAACCCTGGAAATCCAAATCAAGAAGCAATTTATCTCCGAGCATTGTCAGGAAATTGTCATTGTTAACTGTACCGTCAAAGAAATAGTGGCCTATAATCCGGCCTTTTCACAAACCACATACCACCATACTGTCGATGTACCAGTGAGGATTACTGTCAGACCAAAAACGCAGGTTATGTCGGTTAACCTCTCCATGTACGTAAAAATTAGCTTCGTCCGAAAGCATAACCTTAAACAAAAAATGTGGGTCTTCCTCCAACTTTGTCAAAAACCAATAGCATATTTCCATACGGCGACCAGGATCGTCTTCTGACGTGTGGTGTAATAATTGTAAGTTATACGGATAAAACTTGTTCTTCTGCAAAATATCCCACACAGTGCTTCGAGGAACGCCCGGTTCCGAGCTGATACGGCGAATTGATTTTTTGGGATTCACAATAACCTTTGCCAAAACTCCTCCCACAACCGCTTCTGAAGTGCTGGGAGGGCCACTTCTTTTAGCATCAATTACACTACCTGGACTTTGAACTTTTCTAGCAATCTGCCAACCGGTGTGTGCCACACTTGTTCTCGTTCAGAATGACCCATATTAGATTGATCTGCAACTCTTCTGTTAGAGAATCCTTCTCTTCCACAGAGAAGAATAAACTTTACCCGCTCTTCAGTGGTCAACATTTTTCGGTCCTGAAACGAGAAAATACAAAATTAGTGAAATCCCTATGGTGCGGGACTTTTCGGACATCCTGATTTTTAAAATATTTTTATAATATCTACAGATATGTAAATTCGTACAAAATTGTAACAGGTGTAGATTAAATGCACTTTCTCGTGTAACTCTCTATTTCTTGTGTGAATATCTAAGAAAACGAGTATATTAGCTAATGAGACATATTATGCTATTTTAATTCTGTTGTTTCTATATACTTAACACGTAATATCTTTTGTGTTATATTTGCTCATTATTGAAGCGTTCAGGGTAAATATTCCTATGGATTCATGCATTGAATAAGCTTGCTATTATTATAATATATTCATCAGGTTATAATTAACGCTAGCATTATTTATGGCTATAGAGCATAACTTTTGATATCAGAAATCAAAACACAATGTACCTAATTCTCTTAGGTATACTTGCGTAATAGTAACAACTGTAACCTATTTTAATTAAACTTTACTTAGACATTAAGGGGGATAGGGATAAAGATCATATAACCCAAAATACAATAATAAAATATGATTACTTTTAATAGTTGCAGTTAAAATGTTTAAGAAACAACGTCGTAGGAAACAGTGGTATAGAATATCTTCATAAATAATAGCTTTATAGATACTTTTTAATTTGCTATGCAACTGCAATATTGAAGAAATGCTAATTTTTCAATTTATAGTTATACTTCTAGGTTAATGATAGATATTTGTGTATAAATTCGCTTCCGAACTCGGCGAGAATTTTTTCGCTACATATTAATAATAAAAGATACGTAATATTGGTTGTTAAATAATGTAAAGTATCAGAATCCGTATCTTCAAATCCCTTTATCAGGAAGTGCCGCTATCTAACGTTTATAAATTTAATCTAAACTCGAATGGAGTTTCACGGACATTCGCGATATATAAAACTCGTCTCTGACTTTTTTCTAGCAGTCCGGTACCGCATATCACCATTTCTGTGCACGAGTTGCTGTTAGAAGTTACCTCGATTTATTTTATAATGGTTGTTTTTCCTTGTGTTTCCGTCTTACCCTAATGACGGGGTTTCTCGAATTTCTATTTGACTTAATTAGTAATTATATTTTGAAATCGATCAGTTCACTGCTGGAGGTGCATCCTAGAAGGACAGAAGATCTTAGAACACTCCTTGCAAGACGAACACCAACATTGGCCGTTAGGTCTTCCCAGGAATCGCCTTTCTTGGATCAGGCTGAAATTAAAATAACTCTAGAACATGGTCGTACACCCTTATTCAGTTAGTTGATAAAATTGGTGCATGAAAGTCACCTGTAGCGCAATTTTTCAATTATACTTCTTAATTAGTTCTTCATAAATTTCTGAACCATGCGAAAATTTAAATAATTAGATTTCGTAAGTAAATTTGTACGTCGACTTGCTTGAATTCCTAATTAACGACCGCTGATGTAATTTTTGGTACGCCTATAAGATGAATTATCACCTTTCAATTTATACAAAATGCCAGGTTTTGAGTAACATATGATGCCAGAGTTACGTCTCCAAAGTTTACGAATACCTTCATATCTATCGAATTTCTTTAAGTTAAATAATAGCTATTAAATTGGAATTGTTTACGGACGTGTAATTGAATATAAAGTAACGTCGTCTTATAGTCACTACAATTGATTTTCTTTATTTTTAATGCTAAAGTAAATAATGTATCGAGAAATCGTACTATGAAATTTTTGACTATCTAATATTTCTTCATTAATAGTTTAATGGCCAGATTTTTGGTGAACCTATATACAGCCACCCTTTAGCAAGAAAAGTAACTGTTTCTAAAGGCTTTCGGTCTATTTGTTTTATAGAACTTGCTTTTAATACCTTTGGCTGATAGTGCTGACACAGTAACGTGATGTATTAACCCTCATTTACGCTATAGACTAGTTTACCTTCATGAAAGACGAAGTTACGATTTTGACTTATATGTCACCGTTTGATATACAAGATGCATTGGAGGAATTACTCTGTATTAGCTTTAATTCGATAAAAAAGCACAGTCATGAACGCTTTGTTTGAGAATATTTAATTTAAGAATCTTTGAGTGTTGGATCGCATGCCTACCGATATTACTTCTTGTATTTGTGTTAGCTAAAGTCCGGTAAAAAGGTAATTTCATTAGCCATTTATTTGATGTGCGCAATCCTACGGGAAAATAATACACTTGCTATACTTGGTTCTGCATTATTTATTATTATATTGTTATGTAATATACGAGGGTTATCCAGAAAGTCGATTTAGTTTTCGTCTATAGCCGCTCTAAGCCTGCACAGCGTACCCACCTTGGTTTCTGCGCGTTACCTGGCTCAGTCAGTATCCATCTGTGTTAGCGCGAGGTTTGTGTAGTTCACCGTGATTTCGCAGTAGCAGTTTGAAATGTGTGCCGCAATAATAAATCCCGCGAGTTGTGAGTTGCGATCTGTAATAAGGTTTTGTTAGCGAAAAAATGTAAGCTTATTGAAATTTATCGACAATTGTGTGAGGTGTACGGGAACAACGTTATCACTGAAGGCGGAATGCGTCAATGGTGCATTAGGTTTAAAAAAGGCCGAACTAATATACACCACGAAGAATAAAGTGGACGAGCAACTATTCTGACTGATAAAATTGTTGCAAAAGTCGATGAAAAGGTTAGACAAAACCGCCAATTCACAATAACAGAGCTTTCACTCAGTTTTCCTCAAATTTCACGCAGTTTCTTGCATGAAATTGTTTCTCAGAAACCTGACAAAAAATCACAAGAATCAGCGTGTGGCAGCGTCATTAACATTTCTGGACTCTTACGACAAAGATGGCGACTCACTACTGTATCGATTCGTAATTGGAGACGAGACGTCGGTCAAACATGTGAACTGCAAGATCAAATTTCAGACTATGGAGTGGGGGAACACAAATTACCCAAAAATGTCGAGAAAATGCATGCAAACCTTGTCTGCAAGGAAATCATGGGAACCGTTTTTTGGGGCAGGAAAGGGTGCTTCTTATTCATTTTCTTGAACGTGGAACAACAATAAACTCTGAGAAGTATTGCCAAACTTTGCAAAATTTAAGAAGAGCGATTCAGAACAAGCGTAAAGGATAGCTGAATTCAAAAACTTTATTTTTTCACGATAACGCCCGACCGCGCACGGTAAATCGCAGCCGACAATTGAAGATTTTCAGTGAGAGGTTTTTCCTCGTCCACATTGCACTCAGCGACTTCCACCTCTTCCCAAAGATGAAGTCGTGGCGCGCATCGCAGCGCTTTGATGATGAGGGCGTGACTAATTGGTTGAAGTCTCAGGCGGCAGAATTTTATGACAATTGAATTTCAAAGCTTTATTACCGCTATAATAAGTGCCTAAATTTGTATAGTGACTACGTTGTAAAGTAGTATTTCGGTGACACTTTAAAATACATGTAATAAAATTTTTTTCTTGTACTGGGTCTTTTTTACAACAACACGTAATCTACTTTCGGGATACCCTTCGTAGTTCTTGGTTTTGCCACACCTTGGTCGAATTAATGTTATTCATTGGTATGTGGCTTACTTATTTTCTGCAAACAACCTTCCTTGCTTCATATGGGTAGAGGGTCTTGCGGCTGAACCAACCCTGGGGTTTGTCAAAATTTAGAGTAGAGTAACTACGTTTTCCATCTTGTCGTTCAGGCATGCGTCGCTTCTCCAACTTTAGGAACGACTCATACCCAGACTTTCTTTTCTAAACTCGGTTCGACTACGATCTGCTGATCCCAATCCCACTCCAACATCACACAATCTGACTATCATACCCATCATTGCGAGGTCGAGGTTTAATCTCACCTTTATTCTTTTACATCGTAAATATCCACTGCTAACTCGACTTTGTTTATGTTTCAAAATCTTCCCGTTGTAAACTGGCCTTCTTCTTAAAAAGCTCTTTCAGTGCAATAAACGTTTTCTGATATGTAATCTTTTGGATTGATTTCAAATATTAGGGAGTTTACTTTGATAATATTTTAACATAATATTGTTGAAAATTGCTTTTCAGAGACTTCATTCTTTGACTATCTGCGCCTGAAGTACGGTCAAATTTTAAGGCCTAGAACCGCCATTGATGTTATACCCATTCAAATATCTATAGCCAACAATGACAAACAAATGTTAATCTTTGCATACAATACGAGTACCTTACGTTTAATTTTATGTGTATTATAGTCTTTGAGATGTCATTCTACACAAAAATCTACTCTATCCTTAAACAACATATTTCAATCCATCAACAAGGATTAAAGGAAAATTGGACAAAGTTGTCTAATCCAGCTTATTTTACATCTCATCTTAATATAATTAGATGTAATTTATGGGGATATCTCAAAAGCTTTCTATCACATTGCCCGCTTACTTATAATAAAAGAATTATACCTGTTTGGTGTTAGGAACTCTCTAGTTTTATTGCTTACTTCGTATTTAAATAACCGAAAACAGCATTTTACATATAATAATTTCATCCCACAGCCATTTTTTATAGTATTAAGAATCCAATTTAAGATCTTTGCTCTTTTTACTATTTGTTAACGATACAATGCCCTACTTGAGACTTACCTTTTATAGACCATCTATACAAGTTTTGCACAATCCATTCCATAGATGATAGTAATTTTCTACAAAACCAATTAAATAATGTTCAGCAACCGTGAGAAAATAATAGTTTAGAATAAAATACACTACAATGTAAAGTGGTACCGTACACTCATAAAACTATATCATTTATGATTAATTATTGACTAAATAATAGATCTATGCTAAGAGCACATTCATTTAAGCTGTTGGAGACACATTTGATTCTGAAATGACTTGCGCAGATCATAACGATCACTAGGTTTCATAATAAAAATTGCAACATCTTTAATGAAGTAAAACTGAAATTGCTGCTGCACTTGTCGCTTGTGCGCTCAAAACTTGAATATAGAACATTCATTTGGTACGAAATCTATGAATCTCTCAATTTACCTTTAAAAAAGTTCAAAGAATAGTGTTAAAATTTCCATGTTTTGAAATTCATGGTACTTGTCCCATGAGAAACTATAAGCTAAACCAACCTCTGCTTCTCATTAACTCGAAATCATTGAAAAGTAGCGGACTACGTAGTAGGGTTACTATCTTATTTAAAGTTCTCCATGGTAAAATCGACTTAGAAAGGAACATTTCCAAATGTTAATTCCCCATTTCAATGAAATTTTGTATCGGCAACCAATGTTATTTAAAGGGTGATAACGACCCTCAAAGTTAGGGTAAAATTTGTTTTTCTTAATAATTCGAAAACTGTAATAGATAGAAAAAAATGTTCAATTGGCTCTAGCCGTTATTTTCGACGGGATTTCTGTTGATGTCTACTCTAAGCCAATGGCGTTCCCGCTGGGGTACAATTGACGCAAAATTAGGGATGAAACCTGCATAAATAACAAAATATTTCGTTTAATTGGAAATTTGATTTCATATTCGTGAACTGCGTTAAAAATTATAATTCAAGTGTTTTTGATAAAATTCATACCGTTACGTTTAAATGCTACATAAAAATAATTCGTTTTCCGTGCAAACTGCGTATTTCATGTATAATAAATCATAAATAACTATTTTTATGTTTAAATAAATCTTTGTTATTAATGCAAACCATTTACTACATGCTGACATCACCAAAGTTGGGGTGGAAATTATATTTCATCAAATATATGGAGAACTAAAGCAGGCAGAAGAGATTTAAATTAAAGCAATATTCATTTATTTTTAAAAGACTTCTTGTAGATATACATTTTAGCGTATGATGGATTGGAAATTTATTAATCCAAAATTTAAATAGTTCCTTAAACTAGCTTCCTACTATATTTTAAACTATCGTACATTTTTTACAACCAAATGTAACGATTCCTAAAATAGGCACAGGGATACTATAACAAATTTAGAACCAAACATGTGCGATTCCTAAAATGGATGCGGAAAAAACAGTAATAAAAACGTGCTAGCGTACCATTAGTTCAGTTTTATAAAAATATCTGTACCTGATAGTGCCCAGTTGTTTGTAACAGTTGCTAATAGTTTCTACTAACATGGTACAAATAAATTTAGCAAATGTAATTTGCATCCTAACGACAATGTTTCAAGTGAGTAATGAAAATAGAGCAACTGTAGATATTACATTTACTATTGAACATGATACCATATTACAATTGGATCCTACCTTGGAACGCAATTTTGCACAAGATATTGAAGATTTTATTAAAGATTCCGAAGCACAATCTAAAGTAAGTATAGATCCCAATGACAACGATCAATTAGAAAAATTTAGTATACTACCCGGTTCCTATGGTGAAAGTGATTCTATTGATATTGAATATAAACAATGAGCTGTCAAATTTTGGAAAAGTGGTAGAAACAAATGCAAACTTATTGAAAGTGTTCGTAGCCGTTTTAATCGAGTAAAACATTTACAACCATTATATAGGTGGGAAAAACAAATAGAAGAAGGTGGAACTAAAGCAGACAAATTAAGGTTTATTAATGCATATGTTTGAAAAAGTTTAATGCAGCAAACGAAAGGGTATCTATAATTCATGATATAACTCTACGTCAATGGGGACTTCCAGCCAAAGATTTCATAGAAATGCCCGAGTTTAAGGCCCCAAATACATAGCTGTTCCATTTTTAAAAAAATCGTATCGTTTCTAAGAAAACAACTAAATTTATCGCAAAAATAGGACAAGAAGGAGTTTCCAATTTAAAACAAATATGCGAAGACTTCATTAATGTAGTAAAGCCACATATGGTTAATTATAGTCTGCAAAATGTCTTTAATTCTGACCAAAGCGGTTTCAATTTAGAACTTCATTCAGGTCGAACATATCGCTAACAAAGGTACAAAATCAGTTATTGCAGTTGCCCAGTCAGTGTCGGCGACAACGCATAGTTATACAATTCAGCCTGCTATATCTGCTGACGGTGAGTTGCTTTCACCTTTGTTTGTAATTTTAAAAGAATCAACAGGCGTATTAGGTCCTAGAGTAAAACAATCCTTATTAAAAGCAGAAATATTTATATTTCCACGTCCAAAAGTGGAAACCTAACAACCGAACATTTTAAAGACTGGTTTTAGAATGTGCATTTAATTAATATTACCACAAACTCTCTCTTATTACTGGATTCATTAAGTGGTCAAATCCTAATACTATAGTAAATATGATGCCAGCAGATAAGAAAGTTACAGTATTGACAATAACACCCAAAACAACACCGCATATGCAGCCTCGAGATATTTATGGATTTCATTTTCGGAAAAATTGTGTGCAAACGTTATCTGATTCGAGAAATAGCATTTTAAAAATGCAATTCTTAACGCACAATCAATTATCATCCACTCGTTTTAGAAATGCATTTAAATATGTATGGTACAAGAGTGCATATTTAGATCAACGACCAGTTTCTTTTATTAATACAGTAGAATATGCCTTTTTTAAAAGAGAAACTGATTTGAAGCCAACGTGCACTATATGTGGAGCAAATGCTATTATTCGCTGTGCATAGTGTAAAAAATTTTCTGCATTGAACATTACTTTGAAGAATATCATTACTGTAAAGATCGTCAACCTTAGTTTGCACGTTTACAATATATTGAAGTTAAATACCAAAATAATAAAGATTTATTTAAACAACAAAATAATTATTCATGATTTACTATACATGAAATACGCAACTTGCACGGAAAGCGAATTATTTTTTGTAGCCTCTAAAAGTAACAGTATGAATTTCAGGAAAAACACTTGAATTAGGGTTTTTAAGGTAGTTTACGAATATGAAATCAAATTTTTGGTGAGACGAAATATTTTGCTATTTTTGCATGTTTCGTCCCTAGTTTTACGTCAATTATTCCCTAGCGGGTACGTCACTGGATCATAGTAGCCATAAACGGAAAGCCCTTCATGAGTAAAGGATAGTGCCAGTTGAAAATTTTTTCTATCTATTGCGGTTTTCGCATTATTAAAAAACCCCTTTTTCGCCCTAACTTTGATGGTCATTATCGCCCTTTAAATGTCCTCGGTTGCCGATAAAAAAAATAGTTGTCAATTATTTTTGTTTGTTCTAGATGTATACAAAATTTCATTGAAATCGGGAATTAACACTTGCAGATGTTCCCTTGTTAGTTTAATTGTTGGGTGTTCTTAATTTACATGTATCCCGTTTAGAATCACGGAGAATTAATTTCTTCCACTTTTCCTCAGCTCCTCAATTTGTACATGAACTCTACTATTTATGTGACGTGTCCGAATTATAATTCGGTTATTCCTAATGATTTTGATGTTATTTGTAGTTCACCTACAAATTTATTATTTGTAATTTACTAGTTAATTAATATTAAATTAATTTAATTAGCGTATTTTGTTCTAAATGAAATTATTCAATTTAATAAGTTATCTATAACTATGTAAGCATCAATTTCTGTTAACCTGCATATTAACCTTCAAATTAATTTACATATATTATGCTATGTAAATAGATTGTAAAACTGTTATCATTAACTGTTAACTGTTATTATTATTATAATGATTATTCAGTAACTCATAATTGTTAAAACATGAATAATATTATTCAAGGTATTTTGTGGATTATAGTTGCATCGGGTTAGCTTAAATTATGAGCCTAAATGAATGGATTTACAGAATTACACTTAGTGAACCTATTCATAAAATTAAAAGTTTGACCTTTAGAGGTCCATCTAGAGTATTAAGCATCAACGGTATTATATCTCAAATTTGTTTCAATGCCTATAATTATAAGCAAATTTCAAGAAGCGGATTTAAGTATATTCAGCAATAATCACTGCTGTTTATTCAATATATGCATATCTGTTCCAACTAATAGTAAGTTATAGGAATTTTATGCGACTGATCTTAGTAACATTTGCACTTAATTAGATTAGGACTTATGTAAATTTGGGAATCCTACAGACGAACTTGCTACAAATGCTTTGTTTATACAAGCCTTGCAGTAATAAATTCATCTATGTAGAAACCCTACTAATAATATTATTTTAGGTTACACAATAATCCTTTCAGAATCCGCAATTTCAATTATACTTGTTATAATTGAACATAAATAGTGCTGGTATGTATGTATATGCTAAAGGAACCTGGCGAGTTTTCTTTAATTGTAAGCTTGCAAAGGTCGACTCAACTATATCAAATAATTTTAGGGATAACTGTAATCTATGATGTTTTCTCGTCCAAAGGTGGAGTGTATAAATCAATTATTCTTCCTAAATTAATACATTTAATATTATTAAAAAATAAGTTGTGTTTAAAATAACTGAATAAATATAAGTTTAGATAGTTAACTGCTTGTGTAAAATTTATTGTTTCCATTACGATCCTATTAAAACGGGTTAGAGGTAAAACGTAAATGGCAACTCAATTAACTATTTATCTTCGGCTTATAAATTTCCATAATGTGAATATTTAGAAATTTCTTATATCAAATGTTAACGTCATGCTTGAAAAATAATAAATTTATAAAATTTCTAATTGAATGTCTATATTGCTGTAAATCAAAATGTCCAAATACGCATAAAACGGGCAACCTGTATAACTTAATACCTACACAGATCTTCTCCTCGCCATATTAACTTACATGAACCAGAAACAGGATTTTTAAGCATTTATACATCGAGATCATTAGAATATTAGACGCGATACGAAAGATAATCAACAGCTTCCAACAAAGGATTGTTACCGGCTATTTAAAATTAAATATATAAAATTCCTAATTTTGCAAAAGTAATCATAGCAATGTATTCTGGGTTACCTATCTATTCATTTAGAAATCTATTTTCCATTTTTAAAATATTTATGAATACTTTGACCAGTGGCGGCTCGTGAGTTCTGAAAGAGGGTGGCACAAGTAAAATCTTACCTATTTTTTGTACATAAAATCCATTCTCCTATTTTTCAAGCCGGAAAAGACGT
>JAHWXV010233135.1:0-14185 GCA_024586415.1 Phrixothrix hirtus | reverse complement strand
ACACGTGCTATCTTAAGCCTGAGGTTCTCAACATTTTCTATTATTTGTATGCTTTACTAGCTAATTTACTTATACAGGCAGTTCTCAAAAGTTCATTGAAGTTTTACTATAATGTCTAGTTGAAAGATTATTACGAATTGTACGTTGCCAGTTACCAATTTCTGTTTTCTGAAACGAAAATAAACTGATCTTATCCTTATTTTGATTTTTCTTTCCACTTATGTACTGTTTGTGTCTTAATTGATTTTTCTTTCAGATTATTTACAAATGTTCTTACGAATACTTATCTGCATAATCTTATGAAGCAGAGTATTTACGAGTAGCTTTAAGTCCAACTTTTATCGCCAAAACAGTCTACGACGTCTTCACTCTTGTACATCCAGACTTACACTAGCGTTATTCAATTACAGGTGTGTGGCGCCCATCTTCCTTTCTTTTTCTAGATATTTCAGATTGCTCCCTATACGAGCTCGTACCAGTTTCGGGACCGCCGACGCTCGTCAGCACCGATTCTGGGATTTCTTCTAGCGATACGGGGAGCGAAGCTTGCGCAGACCGACCTCGATAATTTTCCCGATAGTTACTTCGGCCGTCTTCTTTTTTTAGGTAACTTCACCCCTAGCCTCCGCGGCATTAGGGCCGGCGGACATTTTTTTCTTTATTTTGATGCGAAGCGTAATCCTTCTAGTGAAGGCTATACGCACTGATTTTCCATCTTTGACGTCGCAGAATTTTTGGCTTCACGGTGATAACGCTAGAGAATTTACAAATAGGGTAGATCAGAATTTAGTTGAGATGTGGGTAGGTTTGAAACTTGTTCACGGGAAGCCTCGATATTCACAAAACCAAAGATCGGTAGAACAGTGTAACCAAGATTTGCGAAACATGTTGACTACATAGATGATAAATAATAAAATCAAAGAATCGGAAAAGGCACTGTGCAATTCAAAATGCCGCAATGAAAGGCCCTGGAAAAATAATTGACGCTTTTATTGTTTTTAATATCTGCATTTTATACTTTTTAAATATATTGATAAAAGAATTTGAATTTATATTTTCTGATTTGCATGCTCAGCGTAATTTTTTAATTTCATAAACTAGCTTGAATGTATGATACATTTTAAATTTTAATGCTTTTTTGTATTTTTAATTTAATAAATTAATAAGTGTAAATGTCATATTTTTTAATTTTCAGTTAGGTCTATCTATTTTAAATCAAATCTGACAGTCACCGGGTTCAGTCGCTTTAACTTGTGCTCTCGGTTTGTTTGATCTTTTACTGGAACTTAGGCTCCTTTTGCGTGCAGAGGTAGGTCAGTTTCGGTTCTCGATTCGCTTTCCAAGCAGTGCTAATTATCTCATAATCGGATCTTTTCTTTTGTGTCGAGTGTGATTACGTTGTGCTTCGTACTTTCGGTGCACCTAGAGTTTTGTCTTTTTCCGTCGCACTAAGTGCTTTTCCTTTAATATCATATACTGAATCTACCCGTTTGTGTCTAAATCGCTGCGTATTTGCATTGTGACCTTGTCACGTGCCACATAGGATCTCATCCTTGGCGAGCCCTTCCAACAGCGATCTCCAAGTGGCGCCTTCTCATTGGTCAATCGTTGACCAATACCAATTCTAGATTTACAAACCTAAGTCCCTCCCTCCCATATAAATTATAAGCCACAACGGTTGCCATCTCCGAGGCTGAAGTTGCTAGGCATAGTATGAGAACTCTACGGTCCCCGACTGAAGCCATTGGTAATGAACCAAAAAGACCCAAAAACGTACCTCAGCTTACCCACAACCCAGAAAACATAGTCCTGTACCCTAATTCAGAAGTCGATAGTGCAAAGGGAGTAAGCGACAGTGCTAAAGAAGTAAGTGATCACAAAGAATCTATTGCCCCTCCCACAGATAACGACGAGCGTACCGTTTATGTTTTAAATAAAATCGCCAAGTATATAAACGTCATAGACTATAATACTACTCAATACAGCACGAAGCAAAAGAAACATATCTGAACGAAGGAGAACCGGATGAGGGTTGCCAAATCAATTAAGCTAATCAACAATTACTTAGGTATCACGAAGAACGAAAGCGCCCTGATGCAAATGATTCTTAAAGAAGTGCAGGACCTCAAAAGTGATGTGATTGAAATCAAAAGCACCATCAACAAAAACGCTGAGACAGCGCCCCCTAGGGGTCATCACAAGGCAAGACGAACAAGGGTGAGCACAGATACCAATGTCGACGTTCCTACCGATAGCTCTGACGATTATGCACCGAGAAGGCACACTCGCATAAAACATCAGCTACCGGCCACACCTCTCCAAGACCTCTACCTTATGCACCTAGCACAAGCACTGTACCAGCTGCTCACACTAATGTGCTTAGTTATGCTCAAGCAGCCTCTGTAAGTGGCGTCAAAATTCTTGGAAACCCCATACGGCCAGTCTTAAGAACACCGGAACCACTCACAGAACGCAAAACCTTCGAGAACAACGTTACGATTGTCAAGCCTATGGATGATACGCTACAAGGCTGATCTATGGAAAACTCTAAAAAAACCTCATAACGGCCAGGGTGCATACGGGGTTCAACAATTTGACATATACGAGAGCTGGCGATATAAGAGTCGAATGCAAAGTCCTAGAACAACAGATGCTACTTAGCAATACTTTAGCTTAAAGCAACACATTTACCTCAAGGCCCGCCCAATTGTTGAATCCCAAAGTAATTCTTCTGGGACTTCAGGGTATTGAAAACACCGATGCTCTGCTTAAGCTATTAATCGGAAAATAAAGATATTGTTACTAATTCGGGGCTTTCGGAAGATACCTTCTGGAAAAGTTGTAAATTATTCCGAGTTACTAAATATAAGGATACAGGCAGATCGCATTATATCCTCGAAGTTGTACCTCCAATATCCAAAACTCTGATAGAGAAAGGTAATATAATATTTAACTTCCTAAGCATCAGAGTGGAAGAACACATTAGCATAGGTAGATGCTTCAATTGCAACCTATTCGGGTACATTGCTAGCTCTTGCACTACCGAAGCTACTACATGTTTTAGATGCAGCGAAGGACGTAGCACTAGGGAATGCATTAACCGCAATCGCGCTAACCTAACGCGACCACCTAACGAGACCACCCCGCAACTGATCCCACTTGTCGTATAAATGTTAAAAGGTCAAGACAAGTGATTTACAAAACCAACTATGGACACATTTAAGAGGTCTCTCCCTAAGACAACGACATTGTGTTCTTTGGAAGTGTACAACCAGTATGTGCCTAAGGTGCAGTTTAAGGTGTGATGCTTTGTGCGGTCTCTTCGATCAGCCAGGACTCAGGGCAGTGCAAGCATTCAGCTACCACGCCCCCTTTGTAGCGCTTTATATATCTGCGCTTTACCATTACCTCTGGTGAAGTTCGTTTTGTCTCATTGTTTGCTTTAAATTTCTAAGACTCTCTAAATGTTTGCACAAATTTACCCTCACACTGTTGGCTTGTAACGCAACGACATCGTGACAAGGACATGAGGTCATTGTACTACATTACTTTGACAGTATTTTCTCAGCTTACGTTTTGCTTGCTTCACACCTTCCCAGAAAGCATATTCTAGTCCTTATTTATATTAGTTTGTCACGCTGGGCAGTAATTGCTTTTAGCTGAAATGACTTTTTATAGCTGGCCTCTACCCTTGACCAAGCCAGAATATGCACTACGCTTTCTTTTCTTTGCATTTATTTAAGTTAAGCTCTATTGAATGCCCCTTATCAGGTACACGATTTAAATGTTTTGATTTTAACTAAATAGCCTTGTCAGGCGTGGCGAACGCAGCTCCATGATACTAGAATTTAGATATTACATAACTTTGACTACTGAGTTCCCCTAGTAAGCTTACGGATTTATATCCGTCTAGATTGGCTTTGTAGGAACTACTTTGCTTTTAACCTACAAAAGGTTTTACTTTACAAGTACATTAACCTTATTAGTTTAGTATTATTTAGACAGATTAGGAGATTGTATTTCATTTTGTATTGTATTGTATATGTATGTATTTGGAGAATGTATTTATTGCTATTCGAGTATTCATGTATTTTGGCTTGCAAATAAATGGGCAGTAGAAGGTCGCCATGACAAAAGCGGATACGACCCAATACCACCGAATCTATTTTACTAATAACGTGTAGTGGTCGTTGTACCAATACACATAACACGTTGTGGTCGGGCGCAAAGTGAAAAATTATTTCATATCGATGCTTGGTCATTCAACATCAACCACAACGTGGAGCGTTTTTTTTTCACTCACGGCGCGTTTTCGGTGTTTCAGTATAACATCGTTATATTATTAAAATAACTGCAATTTTAAAGTGATTGCCAGTAGTGT
The DNA here is from genome assembly GCA_024586415.1 of Phrixothrix hirtus. Classification (NCBI taxonomy): domain Eukaryota; kingdom Metazoa; phylum Arthropoda; class Insecta; order Coleoptera; family Phengodidae; genus Phrixothrix; species Phrixothrix hirtus. Next base: position 9,804 of record JAHWXV010233135.1, on the reverse strand, counting down.
ATAAACAGGAGTTTTTCGTTAATTACACTTCTAGTTAGGCATTTTTTTCTAAAAGTATTTTAAAATAATAGTGTATAATTACTTCTGATGTTTTCTCAAATTTAAACATGTGCTGAAATGCTGCAAGACATTATAAGATATGAAGAATATAGAAAACTCCAATGCAAAGTTCAAATTTCCCGAGCTTTACATTTTTAATACTTTTCCGTTCTTACAGTGGAAAAGTTGTAAAATAATTATGGGCATTTATGAGGAAGAGCTGATTTGGTAGATACTCGAGGTTATTTAAAAAAAATGATTAACTTTTGACGTATTCTAGTTTTCACTGAAATATTCCTACCATAATTACAGCTTCCTAACCATTTGAAGAAAACCTATCAATTAAATGCTTGGCTGTTTGCCAAAGTAGATAAGAAAGCTCAATTATATGCTACGTTTTAAAATTAACATTCTGTAGATTAATTTAAAATTTAAGTAGATTTTGTTATACCTAACAATTTACCAACAAGTTTGCCATGCAAAATTGAAAGGCGGTAGTTTTAATGAACCTGTATAAGTAATAATTATATCTTCAAATATTCGAAAGCAAATTAATAAAGCACAGAATACGTGTTTTAGCAAACCAAATACGACTACAAAATGTTTAATAATCTAACTAGAAAAAGCAACAATTTTATTTCCTTTCATTTAAAATCGTAAACAGTAATTAAAAATTATATTATCCCGCCTTTTTATTTGTTAATCAAAAAGAAGCAATAACAGTGAAATGATTAAGGCAGCTTTATGATGCCCTCTAACTAATTAATTACTTTGTAATCAGGATAATGATAGGTACCGTGGTTATAAATATAAACGAAGAGGAAAAAAGCTAAATGAATGGAAGTAAATTAATGTATTGTTGTAATAAAATTTGATATAAATACCATTATCACTTAGCAGAAGAAAAAATATAAAAGCCAATTAAATATCTCCTCGAGCAAAGTAATTTAAAGGTATCTACTTTAAAGTCATTACTAATTATTAATCTACCGTTGTTTAAATTCCTGTCCTACGCGCCTTTTATTTCACACACATACACACACTTATAGATACAAGTGTGAATAATTGATAGTTTACAAAACAGTAAATATTTGTAGGATTCTAATTGTCAGATCTAAGTGTCTGTTGTGTATATAAACCATATAAGTAATTGACCTACTAAGAAATAATTTACCTTAATTAATTATTTTAAAAGGGACTTTTGCGAATGGAATTGAAATCACACCTTAGTTCTGTAATTAAATTTTATAATTCTGATAATAATTAATAAGATTAATATCGTATTTATACAATATTTAAAGGCAATCTTTCTAATTGAGTTAAAAACCCACGTTGTGTTTGCACTTACATATTTACACTAGCGATAAGTCTTCCTTTACGTAAGTAAACTTTTGATACTTATTTAGTTTAATGTATTTATTCTTGTAGTTAGTTTCTGTACTACTAACACACTGCTTATGTGACAGACGGAAGCTTCAGACACTTGTGTTACGGCAGATGACCGCCCGTTAACCGTCGTGACACGATCTACAAGAAATAACAAGTCAATCAAACTGTTCATGGCATATCCTGTTTCTATTCTCAATTCCAAAATTGCACGTCTTTCCGGATTGTCGGAAAAACCTTGAAATAGTGCTCGTTATCCTACTTACGCAGGACTGAATCATTTTGATTACGAGTAAAATTTAATTAATTATCGATTGTAGACTCTGAATTGCTGTGCAATATTCGTATCTTTTAGAAATTAAAAGAATATAAACATCATTAGCTTCAAAGAATGAACTGTTAAAACGTTAAACGTTAATTATTTCAAAGACAATAATTCGATCAGCCTCAATACCTAGAAACTAAGATTGTTATTAGAATTTGTTCCGTTAAGAAATAATTACATTTCTACTTAAAAAGGAACCGTATCATCTAATTCTAAAACAACAGTTTATGATCTGACATGATACTATCCACCACCAATCAGACATTTGTTATAAAAAAGGATATCGACCTAATTGTATTTATTTTATTACTACAATATTTCAGTTTTGAAAATCAAAACTTTAAAGTGTACTAGTATCCTTCATTTTATTTTGTCTATCATAATTTCTTAATTTTAATTTCAATTCTACAGAATTGAATCTAATTTATTGATTAACAGCTCGTATAAATTATCTAACATTTTTCTACAGGCATATTAAACAGCAATCCAGTTTTTGAAATCTCAAGTAGTAAACCACTCCTGAGGCATTATACAATACCGGATTACAAAGGTTAAAAGCTATTTTACTATATTAACCCTTGTAATCTGGTATTCTACAACACCTCAAGGGTGATTAATTACTTGGTGGGTCAAAACATAGACAGACAATAAAGCAATAAAAAATATACCTTGAACTTTTTAACTATTAATAGAGGTAAGAGTAAATAACAAAAGTTTTAAAGGTATAGGGAAGCCATTTAAATTTTTAAAAGCAAACAATATTTTAAATTAGTAATTTAAATTAGATATACGAATCTTGGAATAATTACATTTAAAAGTATCTCAAATCCATCGGAACACAATTCAAAATCGCTTCTAGATCAATTTTTTATTACATTTAATTGGTAATTGTATACTGGTTTCAAGACTGTCGATATTTCATTATCAAGATTTTGAAATTTAATTAAAAAACTAAGAATATTAGTTTTTGTTGGCAGATTGAGTAATTAGGCTAATAAATTTAATTAATTTACTTTAAGATAAAGCGTGAACTCGTTAATAGTTTGGGAAATCTATGTATTTAAAATCGTCGGGATATCGACCCCTGTTTACATAACAATAGTTTTATGGTTCTATTTTTTATCAAAAAGCTTGAATATGAATTGGAAGTTTATTTATTTAATATTGTAGGGTTTCCACCAAAGACATGCAGTCCAATACGTAATAAAGGTCATAAAGTTAAAACATTTATTTTTAAAATAATGTATCAATCTGTAATTTGCACAAATTTTATAAAAACAAGTTATAAATGCAAGAAATGCAAATTGACCCTTTTGAAGCCAACGCTGCGAGATTTACAATGTAAACATTGAGTTTAATGCCTGTCTTACATCCAAAATACCCTAGTGGTAAAAACAATTCTTTATGGAACTGTAAATTTTCTTTAACAATAACTTTATTTAATTGTTAAATCTTACGTACTTTATCGAGCTATGTAGGTATGCATATCATTTCTTGGTAAATAATGTACAACTGTGCAGATGTTTGTTTCCTACTGGTTGAAGCTTTGTCCTGGATTAACGTATAAGTGGAAATTTATTTCATTTTTCTAATGTTGAATCTTATGAGATTTGAATTAAATCACGAGAATTTTAATAATATAAAAACGTCTACCTAAGTATTTATAACTATGAACCTAGTTCTAAGCTTACAAAAGCGTGAATAAAAATAAAAGTTATATTTTCTAAAATATGGAGGAACATAAATTGGAAATTTACGGACTCTTGGAACTTTCCCATCAGCGAAGCCTAAATTGTTTACCATTACGAGAATGTTTTTTAACAAGTAGTACCTCCAGTTCTAGTGATAAAATGTTTAGACGATTCCACACTGTTGAATAAAAATCTCAACTTTGAGAACATTGAGCAATGGCTAGTCATTAAGTACTTGTTTTTAAAAGGATTGTCCAGCAAGTAAATTTATGCAGATGTGGTGGATTGAAGCATTACTCTTCTTACGCCACCATAAAAAATTGGGTTGCCGAATTTAAAGGAGAAATAACACACGTCAAACGCAAGTATTGTGTTGGGAGACCCATTTCTGTGCGCACTCCTGAAGCTACATTATTTATAATCGTTATATCCTACAGACATTGCACATCAATTGCAAGGTGGCACAATTATTAATTCAATAGTTTTCAAAAATTAAGAATTGATGTTTCTATTTAGCACTAAAAATCATGGTCTACTACTGAAGTAATTGTAATTTTAAAGACTTTTTGCCATATAAAAATAAATTTTGTATTTTTTTAACAGAGATATTAAAATACGCCAGTTTTGCTGATGATTAAATAAGTGTTCGATGATGTTTTGTCAGTTGTAATGGTAGATGATGTGTTACTATTACAGTCGGCAAATTTATTTCATATTCTTATGACACCATTATTTAAAATTGACAAAATCTTGAGTAATGCCACGACAACCATTGGAAATAAAACTGCTACGAAACATTTCCCGCAATGAGTTATTGGCGACCTTTGGCAGTTTTGAGCACTTTGCTCTAATTATATTTATTTCGTTCTTTATTTTACAGGTTTAAAGTACAATACAAAAATTGTCCTTGTGTTTAACTGCCAAATGAATCTAGAGCCGAACGGATTGATGCGGTCAAACCTCGCTTTCAAATTTCAGAAAACTGAATTTAAACGGCTAACGAGAAAATCGGCCTTACGGAAAAACGAAACTTGATCCAACCGCCAAATATTATTAGAGAACAATGAAATATCACATATCTCTTCAAAAGAAGAGGCAGCAAGATCCGCTTTCTTAAGTAAAGACGGCTCCCCAAACAGCGTTAGATTCTAAGATTAAAAAAAACTCCAATCTGTCTCAATCAGTCTTCACAAATCGCAAAAGAAGAAAAAATATATACTTCTTTTCCAGTATTATAAAAGAACTGCAACAGGCACTGAATCAGTGATCCAAAATAGGCAAAGAACCTGGCTGAGCAGAATCAAAAATGCCAAATACCAAAGTGCGAGAGCAAAAACAATGCTCCTAAAATTTGCTAAAAAATTACGCAATTCTTAAAAACTCAATCTGTCTTAGAATAACAAATTTTCAAAGTCGCAACGCTAAATGCGGCACCAAACATAATTGCTACTGAGAAGAAATGCGATCCTTCTAACATGAAAAATATTTTGTTAAAGAACAAAATGAAAGGCTAACTTCCTTAAAAAAGAAGTCATAAAAGAGCCAATAAAATTCCTGAGAAGTAGGCTAAATTTCCTTAGAAGGAAAACAAATAGCCAAAATCAGTCCATTTACACCTACGAGTAGGTAGTAGTAGATTGTATCAGCACCATCCATTGCTGACACACGTACTAGTCTTCCCAGGCCTGGTGCGTTGAGGAAGACTAGGATATATATCAGCGATGGTTGCGTTTTTAAGAATTGGGTAACTTTTTTTGCAAATTTTAGAAGCACTGTTTTTGCTCTCGCACTTTGATATTTTGCATTTTGGATTCTGCTCAGCTAGGTTCTGCACCTATTTTGGATGATTGATGCAGTGACTGTTGCAGTTCTTTTATACTTCTGGAAAGAAATATATATTTTGCCTTTCTCGTGATGCTTTGTTCCATGTTTCGGACGCATCCCGAGTTTTATTTTCTTCCCGAAGCTGAAGGCAATTGGTTCTTCTGCGATTGCAGAAGAAAGTTTTCTTTACTGCTCTTATTTTTTGCGCCACGATTGTTTTGGTACGCTTTAAAGTGTATCTCTTTTTCCTAGTTAATTTGTTACTCGGGTTTTTCTTTCCTTGTAAAGAAGGATTGTTTGCGTAGTGTTTACTACCAGTTATTTTTTTCTTCCTGAGAGTTGAGAAGATTTCTTTTCTTTGGGTTCTTTTGAGGAACCTGTTGTTATTCATACACGAGTGTATGTATTTGAATATGTGATTACTCATTTCTTTTCTTTCTTGATGAGAGAGCGTTTAGCGCATTACTAGTTTTACTATTGCGTTTTTGTGCGATTTAGAGCAAATCTTTTAGAGCGATATGTATCCTCTATTTAGATTCCTTGTTGTTCTGGAAGATTTTTTGCGTTTTAGGCAATTTAAAGCAATACGATTGTGATTCCCTTACTTCGGGTTTCTGGAATTTACTGAGATTTTTATTTATTTTTCTTCTGCGATTTGTGAAGATAGATTGGAAATTTTTTCGGTTATAAATTGAATACGGGAGATTTTTTTCTTCCCGGACCTGAGGCTGATTGGCTGTTTTAGACAATGCTTAGAGAAGGACGGGGCTAAGGATATCTACTACTTTTCTTCAAAAAGGGTAATTGGATTTAAGTTTTGACAGATCAGTTTTCCTTTTTTAAGGAATTTGCCTTTTTGTATTTTTCTACCTTATACAGGAAATTTACTTAACCCGGGTCAGACATGATGAAGACGGGTCTGGACGTGAACTTGGCGATTGGAGGAGCCAGTTCAACTTGCGTTTTGCGTTTTAAAAACCAAATGGTTTATTGTGGCATCTGTTTCTTTTTTTAAAGAATTTGCTTGCCTTTTATTTTCTTCTTTATTTAGGAAGATTTGTTTGCTTCCTGTAGTTGGCATTTTGTGTGCTCTTACAGAAAGGTTAGTTTTAATCCTTAATTGGGATTAGTGTTTTCTCTTGCTGAAAAAAATGTGGTTAGAGAAATAATGTTTTCTCTTTTTATTGACTTCAAGACATTATGTTTGATTATTCTGATTTTGTATGAGTTCTAGTTCTAACTTTGAACTTTTGGGCCTAATTAAGTCAGATCTTCAATTTAATTTCAGTGATTTACTTCACCCGGTGCCCAACATTACTTTTTGATTCTTATCATGAACCTACTTCTATTTTTTCAGTTCCATGTTTTTCTGTTCTACTAGCAAAAAGCTTGATGACATGTAATTTTGTTTGCTTCATATTTTAAGGTTTGAGACCTTAGTTTTTGTTTCTTTTTGGCCTCTTTGAGTTGCACGCCTTGGGAGGGTTTTCTTTAAAAGGCTGTTGGCTTGGTGAAGAATAGGTACCGTCTTCATTGAGTCTTCCCTTCTGAGGTGAATGTTCTTGAGAAACGGCCTCTCATTTTGGGTTTTCGTTCATTTTTGGTATATAGTTGTCTTCATTTTTAAGTACTTCGAGAATTTCTCTATCGTTCTTGTTTTTTTTCTTTTTTCCTATTTTTGGGAACTTTGGATTTATTTCAACTTCTTTTAGATTGCTTAGTTAGTATTAGTTACCGATTTTGACTTGTTTTTTGTTAACCTGGGTTTCTCTCTGCCTATCAAGACCTTGTTTTCTGTTAATCTTTTCCGTTTAAAACGAATTTATGTTTTGCCAAATGGCAACCTTTTGTGCCTTTTTATTCCTGTTCTAGAAGAACTTTTTTCCCACTCTTAGCCCACCCCAAATTTCTTATCACCAATATCGCAACGTTTCGCTCATTTTTTATTTTTTTTAAGGGGGACGTAGAGTGTATTACGGTTTGGCAAAGCCGTAGCGTTTATTTCTGTCTTTTAGTTCGATAGGACCTTTACGGCACCTTGTCTGTCAGTGAAGATAGTAAGGTTGTTACGGTTTGGAAAAGCCGTACCGTTTATTTTTTTTTTTAGTTTTTTAGTTCAGTTTGCATTTTGATTCAATTATATTTCATTCTAAATTCCTGAATTTATTTTTAGTTATTAAAATTTTATCCTCGCGCCACTTATTAGGTTTCTATATTATTAAATGTTATAGAGGTATAAATCTTAGTCTAAAGTAGTTTCCTAATTCATGTTTGACTTTCAAAATATATTCCGTACGCCTATGGCTATTTTGTCTCAGGTTTGCCTTGTTTTAATTAGTTTTTCATATTAACATTACCCGCTAGAATTTATTTTGAAGTTTATTTTTATTGGGAAACATGAAGGGCAGTTTAAGCCTATTTCTTATTTTGATTTTCAAGTGCAATTTAAGCTACGCGGCCACTTTCTTTTTACGAGCCAGAGTTTGCGATTATGGACGTATAATTCCTTACGTGAATTTTTAATTCGTATTTACATATAATTTGATATAATTAAAAGTTCTATTTGAAATGAGTAACTCAAATATAACACAGATTCATTAGTGATTTTTTTCAATAGATCCCATATTTGAAGGAATCGTTCTGGTATGTTGCTTTGATAATTTTTTTTGAGGAATTTTTATTAGTAATCTTTGTCTATATCATTTAGAGATGGGTTCTGTTTTTACCTAGAAAACAATATATATTTTCTCAAAGGAGATCTTTCTTCAATTAATCCAGACTTAGAATCTGACGCTGTTTAGGGAATCGTCTTTAATTAAGAGAAGACTTTTGAAGCGGAGATTGCTGCCTCTTCTTTTGTGTAGATGAGTGATATTTCAGTGTTCTCTCTGCAAGTCCTTTGCAGTAAAATAATTACAACAGGATCACCGCGAGTTGGGAATTCATCCAAGTATTCAAATAAGTTAACAACACTACACCAGGTGTTATACCAATTTCAGAGTGGATATCCGTTTCACCTGATAAAATCAAACATAAAACAACGAAATGGTTAGCTTTAGATTACTTCTTATTTTCGCGAACGCGAATCACGAGTGTTTAATTAGTAAAACAGTTAAGTTTAAGGAACATTAATTTTAACTTTATTTAATAATAGAAAGCATAATTAAGTTTACTTAAGCAAAGGTCGTAGAAATTTAATTTCCTTGCAAAGCATTAGTAAATAGATTTAGGTAGAAAAATCCATATTTAAGCTAAACATATACTTAGTTCATAGTAAAGTAAGTGCTAGCAAAGTTATTTCAATGTTTATAAATTCTATAGAATAGAAATTGATAGCTTCTATCATGATTTAATATGTTAATCAGATTTAACATTAATTTTAATTTAAATTAATTCAATTTTACATTGACATTGTTGTATCTGTTCGAGAAAAATAAAACGGTTGTATGTACCTAAGGTAAACCTTTCGGGTAAAAGCTAGATATCGAAAAAAATCTAAAGCCAATGAGAACATTGCTACCGAATACCGTTATTGTGTAGTCGATGCCCCTAGATAAACAAATAAACCGCTCGACTAACCCAAAGTTAATATTATATCAATTAAATAAGGCACGACACGTAATAATATAGTTCTTTACCATATACACTGTAACAGTTCGAAGAGAAAAACGAATTTTATATTTCAGCAGCCGGGATCACTAGTCGTAGCGGCAGGTATTATAGAGGCCGTTAATACCCCCAAGGCCCTATTGGAGTACGCGTGAATCGGTTATCCTAAAGTGGAAAAACTTAAGTATCAATTAATACTACGAACGAGTGTGGTCTCAACTTCTGGTATGAAACGAACTTTTTACTTTAATCCATTTATGTTGAATTAATACAAACGTGTTCGGCGGTAATAACAAGGATGGACAACCCTTCGAAACATAATTTATTTATTCTAAATAAAATAATAACTCAACAGCACAGTTTTCTGAAATTTATACATGTTTATAATAATAATCAAAATTAAAACATTCAATGCGGAAAGAAGTTCTCTAAATTTTTATTAGTTTGACAGACGCGCGGCGTCGCCTAGGCTATTTACAGAATGCGCGCACCGTCCGGCGATCGCACTACTTCCCTGTTACTTTACTTTAACACAGTTCAGTCTTCTTCGAGGTGCGAAGGGGCCTGCATCACAAGCGGGCGAGTTCCCTCGCGTTAGGAATCAGGAGATCCGGGCAATGATATATTTCTCCACTCGCGACCAATGCTACTCGGTGGATGAAAATAACTTAAGCAGCCGTCGTTAAACAAACTTTTGCTACTTACAAGGAAAGGGCCCCAACCCAAACTCACCGATGTCATTGATTTTTTGATATGTTGTAGAAAATCAAAAAATAAAAGACACGTATTTTTTATCTGCTGTAAAGCACTTTTAAGACATGAAAACCACGCTCAAAGTTCACCCCCAAAAGCGGTTTTTTAATATATCTCCGCTTCTAATCAAAATTTTGCGACGAAACAAAATGGAAACTCATTATTACAGAAATGTCA
>JAHWXV010233088.1:0-10072 GCA_024586415.1 Phrixothrix hirtus | reverse complement strand
GTTTGCGTAGCGCCGGTTTGCAGAACTAAGATAGCAGTTACTGATGATTTGGCGCTAAAAGTGAGGCAGATAGTTTCTATTACACTGCACGAATATGTACATATAAAAAAATGTTGTCTGCGTGAGCGGAGGCAGAAGGCTAACCTTTACCATGTTGCATAAAGTTCTGTCTCAAAATTTCTCGCAATCGCAGATAGAGTACATGTGAAGATATCACCTGTGCTGTAAATAGCGCTACCAACTCCGTTGTCTCATTTAGAACCATCAGTGTAAATAAAAGAGTAGAGTTGGAAATCGCTGGCCAATTCATTAAAGCGACGTCGAAGTAGTTCTACATGCTAAGGCTAGAAGATTAATACCCGACAGTAAGAGGAAATCCTGGAAAGAGTATAGCATGTCATCATCGTAAGACGCCCCGTCGGTGAGGTGTGGTGAAAAATCAAAAACATTCACTGAAGGTCTTCTCACGTCGGAATTCCTGTGGTTGAAGTAGAAAGATATATTGTAGAAAATACAGACGAGGTAGCTAGTCTATTGGCCGAATTTTTGGCTAGTATCAGCAATGCTGTTGTTAGAAACCGTAATTTCATAGGAAACCGCCCGATAGATCCGAATTCTATAAAAATCAAAACCCTGGGAGCGCATAATTATAACGCGCCTTTTGGTATGCATGAACTAGAGCGCGCTTGAGTAGGACACGTGAGTTCGCTTCAGGCCCAGATTCTATCACATGTAGTATGATAGTAAATTTTCCAATCTGTGGAAAAGAAAAATTATTAGAACTTTTCAATATTATTTGGACTGCAGAAACTTACCCAAAAAACTGGCAAGAGTGCTATATAGTTCTGATACTAAAAAGTGGTAAAAGAGAAACAGTGTTAGACACCATAATTAATAAATAACTAATTACTTGTTCTAACATTAGAAATTTAAATAAATTATTATTTAGTTTAAATTTCTAAAATAAGTTTGCTGTAATATAAAGCAACCAGTAGTATTAAGTTTAAACTAAGTTTCACATATCATAACATTTTTTATAAGTTTACAAGTTGTAAAGTGCCTGCAGTAAACGAATCGCGCGTAGCTTTTATAACTTGTGTAATAAGACCAACTTCAAAGATCAGGGGGTAAAACGAACTTATGCAATGAAACGTTTTATATAAATTTCCTTAGAGCAATGGCACCGCCAAAGGTAAGTACCTTTTGCCGAACATAAAAAGAAACCAGGCGCCTAAACTGTAAAATGCAAAGGAAAAGAACCTCAATTTGATTGAAAATTAACGTTCGTTATTTCAAATATGAATACAGTAGTGGGATGTATGAATGTTAATATAAGATCGGAGGACGCAATTTCATCTTATCCTTTTGCTTGTGCGTGAATATCTCTTGTGAATAAATCAAGGGAAGCCAAGTTGCAAGGTCCGTTGAAAATAGAAGATGTAAATGATTTAATTTGTGTCACGCATGTGTGGGCCATGACATCATTAAAGTTTCCAAATTTTACATATCAAGGTAAATTAAATTGTCCAAGTATCATAGGTGCAAATCTTGAAGAGAAGACCGCAAGTTTGAATTGGATTACGTAAAAGGAACGAAAATGTTTTTAAAATACACTGACCTGGAATTTTGAATAGCCAGCAGGAAGTCTTGTATTTTAACATTGTAGAAAATACGAAACCGAAATTGACCGTAAATGTTTTAGTCAACTCTTTTAAAAATGTACATTGAACAAATGGGAAGTGTTTCATGTTGGATAATTAATTTTAAACGTCAAATTTTGTTTTAAATTGAATAAATAAATTTAAAAAAATAAACCAGAAGTTCTTTCCCTTACGCATTTAAATAAAATATGTGTTTACTACCTGTCAGTATTTGAAAAGGGAAATAACCGAAAGGTTTGTAGACAGTATTTATTTCTTTAGGACTTATGTATTTTAATATTGTAAATGTGATTATTGTCGATTTATTATTTCTTTTCATTTAATTTGAAAATTTCAATAAATGTATAGATCGTAAATCTCTGTTATTACTTGCTGAATTATAAATAAGTCGTTAATTAAATTTATTTGGTGAGATCGCTAGGGTGAATAAGTAAAAATTTGTCTAGATAGACTATGCAAAGATCATTTGCAGGTAACCGTACGGGTTGTAAATATTAAAATCCGTTATAGGAAGGGATTTAATCCTGAAGTGGTTGATAAAGACCAATGCAACTTTGAATCGGTTTGTCTTCTTCATTCTAAAATCAAACAAAGACTGAGTAACTATAGTACGTAATCTACCAATTTGTTATAATTGTTTATAGCTGCCAAACATAGAAGACAACAACAGATATAAGTGGATATCGTCCTATATCTTTAACATGCACCTTGAGTAGGATCCTAGAAACAATGTTAAATTACAGGCTGATCTGGTACCTTGAACGCAATCACCTCCTTGATGACTAGCAATGCGGCTTTCCTAAGCACTACTCAACCGTAGATGCAATGGTATACTTATAAAATTTCATCCAAAACAGTTTTCTAAGAAGAGACCATTTCGGTGCTGTCTACATTGATCTGGAAAAGGCAACGGCTTCACGATTGGGGACTTTGAAGGAAACTTCTGCTTTTTGTTAAATACTTTTTATCAAAAGAGTCAAAATTGGGCCCACCTTGTCTGATTGCCATACTGTAGTTAATGGTATTCCTCAAGGTTCCCCAATATGTGTCACACTCTTCGAAGTGGCGGCACCTGGTATGCTATTATTTCTCAGTCAACAAGTTTTAGGATACCAATAGGTAGATGACTTAGTCTTATTTTCATCTTAGTCCTCACTCTCTTTAATCCAAGATTACCTGCAGTCATCAATAACTAATGTTATGCAGTATGCCAAAAGCAGAGTCTTCTCTTTTACGGTTCTTAAAGGCAAATCAATGCACTTTTGTCGTAAGAGATCGTGTAGAAAAAAATCCTGTCATCCTGGTAAATGGGGAGGAGGTGGGGTTTAAATGGATCTGTAGATTGCTGGGCATGATCTTTGACCGCAGACTTCGTTGGAATATCCACATAAACTCAATCGCAGCGATAGCGCAAAAGCATTAGACGTAATTAAATGCTTACCTAACTATAAATGGGGACCGGACAGATAATTACTTTTGAAAATTTACAAAGCCACTATCCTTTCAAGGTTTGATTATAGATGTGTCGTTTATAGTTCCGCAAGGTCTTCAACGCTGGACAGGTTAGATATAGTGAATTCGGCAGGAATAAGGTGAGCTGTTGGGGCCTTTATAATTAACCCCGTCATTACTGTTCAGAGCGAATCTGGTATACCATCCCTATCTACCAGAAGATCGATATTTCTAGCCAATTACGCCATAAAGTTATCCTCGTTACCGTCTCCCCTTAATTATTTTATATTTTACGTGGCAGATTATTATATAATGCCATAAGAGCTCAGATAATACTAAACGAGGCTAACCTGTTCCCTAAAAATACTTCTGTGTATCCCTTTACTCTACTAGATATACCGCCATGGCTATTCAGAAAACCTATATGTCGCCGAGAACTTCTGGAACTTTATATGGCCTTTTTTTTGGTTTGTTATGCGTCGACTACTAATATCATTAGCACATTTGCTGCAACTAACGTAAAACTGCCAATGTAATCCCTAGATCATATTAGATAAATTAATCCTTTCGCAAAAGTTGATTGTATTAATAACCTGTTGGACGTTATCGCCTAACATATTAGTTATTTCTTGAGCTAGTCCGATTTGATGTCGTTCATCTACGTAGAGGGTGCAGGTTGTTAGTTTATGCTCAGTTGTGAGGGCGGCGTTACAGTGTTCACACATTGGTTGTCTATTTCCTTCCAGTAAGTAGCTATGTGTTAGTCTTGTATGACCATTACGTAATCTGCATAATATCACTTCGTCACGGCGAGACAAGTTTACATGGATAATTCTGATTTTAACAATGGGTTTAATGCATTTAAGTCTTCCTTGGTATGAATTACATATCTTTTGCCACTGAGAATTTGTAATATCGGCAATACACCTATTAAGGTCTTGCATACTTATTGTTACCCCTTCGCCTAGTTCTTGCCCGTCAGCATGTGACTTTGCTGCCCTGTCAACCTTCTCTTTTCCGCTAATACCAATGTGACTGGGTATCCAGAGAAAGTGAATTACTTTTTCTTGATTGAACATATGGTTGCCTAGTGCTATTATGCTAACCGCTATTCGATCCTTGACAAAAGAGTTTTCTAAACTAGTAAGGGCCCCTAAACGGTCTGAATAAATTATGAATGACGCTTCATCAGACATCTCGCAGAAAAATAATAATAATTATTATTATTAATACTTTTATTACTATTATTATTATTATTATTATTATTATTATTATTATTATTATTATTATTTTTACCCCTAGGATGAGTTTTAATATGCAGATATAGTGTACTTAGACGAAATGCGTCTTAAACTTTGTTAAACATGCTGACTTTAATGCTACTTCACCTTACCAGTGAATTGGTCACAAGTAAGGTGAAACTTATTTCATTATTTATGCTACCTTAGGTCATTCGATCTTATTCAATATATTTTTTCTTGCGGTGTTATTTTGAAAACCGTAGATGCCTTAGTTTGTCACGGTCTCACCGCAAATTTGACAAAAAATTGTGGATACAGTGACTACTATTAATACAAAACTAATGTCTTTCATGATACCAAGTGTGGGAGATAAATCGAACATTTGTAAGGTAAATTAAAAACTCGTAAATCTTTTCTGTTTGTGTTTGCACTAATAATGATAAAAATAATTATTTCTCTATAAAAGTAATTAGAGGTGGTATATTTGATCTATCGCAATTCGAACTATAAATTAGAATTTTTTAAACTGACGAAATATTACACATTTTATTTAACTTTATTTGGTAATATAATTAGAAATTTTACAAACTGACAAGCTATTGATATAACTTCCCTGCGAAATATCTTAAATTGAAATTTCAACTGTATCATTGACTTCCTTGTAAGAAATTCGTATAACACAGGTTCCAGCTAATCATTTTTAAAAAGTAATGTAACTCATCGCAAGTATATTGGTATAAAACCTATATAGTGTTTGATGAAAAATATACAACTCTTACCTTAATACGATATCATTAGAGAAAGATTGCAACCGAACGAGTGCTGCGAGAGAAATCAATACGATTACAGGTGAGTATATAACAAAGTGACAAACCATGTCAGATTTGTTCAAACGGTTTTCTAATGAACACATGAGCTTCAAAGATAACCTGCGTTGAGATCTACCATCCATCCTAAATAAAAAGGCTCTGCACGTTTCACTGGAATAATAATTAGTCGAGAACTGTCAAGGATATTGAGAATATATCGTTTCACATTTGAATCGTTCAGGTTTCTGTTATAAAGTCCACGAACTGATTCACATGAACTAACCAAAAATTACGCTCATTGGCGGGTATAGACCTGCAGACAATTATTTGAAAACCTGCATGGACGTTTTTGTGGCTGGATTGTTATACAGATAAGAAGTGGATTTTTTTGTTAATATTGATAAGAGGAAACAATGGATCCTTATTGAGAAATTGGTTTGAAAATGTTATATTAAAAATGTAATTGGACTTTGAAGGATTATTTGATTCTATTCTGGTTGCGTATGACCTTCCTGTTAATATCGAGCTGCACAGCTACCAATGGGTTAGGATGTATTACCCTTTAATGAAACAAAAACTGAAAATAATTTAAGTTAATATCAAGGTTTAGAAACGTATCTACGCATGCCCACAAATTCTATAGAATAATACGTCATTAGCGTTTTGACATGTAGAATCTACTAGCAGGCATTAGTTTACATTTTAAAATATACATTCACTAAAATGATGGGTTCAACAAATTCCCTATATTTTTGTTAAACATCTTGAACCCAAACATTTCCTTTGAGTCCTCGTGAAACTAAAAATAACAATTTAGTGTAGTTTTTGTGGCCTTATAGTTGTAAGGTCTGAAACAATGTACTACTCTATGATTTTTATTTTTTTTATACCATATAGATTTAAATTATAACCGAATAAATTAATTATTGAATATAAAATTCTATACTACCAATTTAAAACATTTTTAAATGCAGATTTATTTTAGTTCACTTAATTTGTAGTATAATAGCAATAGTACGCATATTATGACGACCTGCGCACTAGGAATGCACCAATCTGTTCTACTAATTATATGTTTTTTCAATTTTAGTTAGGCTTTTGAAGTTTATAGCTTATATTTTTCAAATATTTCTTGATTTATTGAAAATATTTATAATTTAGAATAGTTTCAGGTAAAAATATTAAATTTATATAAGTAGCTAATAATTGGCATAGTTCAAACACATGACTAATATTTGGATAACACAGAAAAACGGAAATGTTGTTTTTATTTCGACACTGCTTTGATAACTTATGCTTTAATTTAAAATTATGCACACTATGTAGAAATGTGAAAATAGAATTTTACTAGCTTCAGATAATTCATTTCAATATTTCTAATTACAGTTGTAGATAAAACACTATATGATAAATATGTAAAACTGATTTTTTTCGCTAGAAGGTTTGCGCAACAAGCCATAACGGGTTGTGCAACCAACCTTCTCGTAAAATAAAAATCATGCTTTTAGCACTTCTATCATTAATAGCAATTATTATTCAAAACCACTATTTGCATTTATTTTTGCAGGGCGCCTTTACCTAATTTAAATTTGCTTTAATCTACAGTTTATAGTAAATAAAAAATATGAAAACTTAACATTTCACAATTTTCATTTAGATGCCCATTTTCAAGGATTTCTGTGGTCAATAAACACTATCACTTAGTATTTTACCCGAACTTATTGCTAATAAATTATAGGTACAGGAATAATAATAATATGTTAAGTTAGAAAGTTACTACTAATTCAACTAGACCTAACTGTATTATACTGTAAACTAAGTAGGCCTTGACGTCGCAAGGATGCAGTTCGTTTTTATATTGAAGTGTCAAAATTTTTAAAATAATATATAGCCGATTTTTTAAAATCTTACAACAATGAATTGCATATAATAGATAATGGCATTATAAAATAGTAAATAGTGCATTAATATTAATCAGTTAGGAATGTATATCGTTAATAACACGCGATCATATAATTTCAGTTCACAGCGGGCCATGAAATTTTTCCGTAGAACGTAGCTTATATACACGCATGCCAACCAAAACCAATACATAACTTGCAAATAATATGTCAACAAATTTGGTGCTAAGAATTTCATTATTAAATCAAAAGAGGAAATTCATTTACCATATTTATGATAAATGTACGAAATGATGACCATTGCATTCAACGCATCTGTGAACTTTTTGTTTTAAATTCTCGAAAACGTTCTGTAAGATATGACAAATTCAGACTGTCAATTTGACAGATAATTATTACAGAGAATGGATTAAGCTAAGACATGAATTTTTTTAGCCCACTGGGAACTGAAATTTAAATGATCGCTACAATACATATGAACAATGGATATTTTAGTTAATAGTCAGATAAATAAATGTAATGTAGATGTATTATTAAATTATATATTTAATTACACTTTTGTAGGATTTCTGATTAATTCATGTATTTTTGTACATAAAAATGTTGAAATAGATCTCAAAGGAGCAAAGCTAATATATTACCCTGAAAGGAACCCGTACCTACGGTGACACTAAATTTCCCCTATAATTTAATTTTTCCTAAATAGGTCAAGTTTTGAGAATGATGTAAGGCTAATATGATATTTTACTTTACGTAATGTAGTAGTGCTACTGTTGAAAATCTAACTTATACTTTTAATCGGATTCAGTTAAATTTAAAGAGATCATAATTAGTAAGTACAACACACTAGCTTGTCATATTTTGTAAACATTTTGATTGCAAAATTACAATTTGAATATAAAGTAGATTATTTAATATTAGTAATATTACTCAAATGTAATAAGCGGCAGTCATTGTTTACTAAGTAATTGATTATAGCATACATAATTTCAACTAGCAACATGGAAACCCAATCAAATTTATTCACAAATAGCTTTGATCTAAGCTCTTTGAAAATTACTTATTGAAAATATTTTTGTTAGTTACCTCTTTTACAATTAAGTATCACATTTAAAAGCTTATAAGCTTATTATGTAGTAAATCCAAAACAAAGCATTTCGAACATTCTCCAAGAAGCATGTTTATAATAAATGAAACAAATTTGTGTGTATCTGTTAGTTTCTATTTCGGTTTAAAAATATAATTTTTAAATTTCTATTTATTATAAAATCATTACAATACAACCAATTATAGCAATTTTTAAATAAAATTTTATGTAAATATTATACACAATGATTATTATTGGATTAGTTGGCGGTGTGTTCTTGTGTTTAAAATGTTACTATTTAGACAATTGTAAAATAGAGTTTGAGCTAATTTTTTGTTGCTTACTTTATAAAGTTTTTCAAACATTATTTTCAATTCGTTTTGTTTGAATTTCGTTTGATGTGTACATCAATAAACCATAATTTAGAATGTTACACAATTAATAAAAATGCTATTCAGATTACTTCAATACACATAAATAATAATAAATATTTACACATATTGTAGTAAGTATTACAGGCACCTTGTGTGTAGATGGATAAAGATAATTAGAAATTTTTTAATTGCGTAAAACGTCAGAAACGCGTGTCTTAAGGTTGTATAATTTAAATTGTAAGCCGTTTAAAGTTTTAGCTATTATTGCAAATTTATTTGCGTTTGCATTTATTTTATTATAATTATAGGATAATAAGAAAGTTAGAACTAGCAATTAATAACTAATTTAAAGAGACATGTTTGTCGGTAAAGCCCGTATTGGTTTGAAAAACCGTTTACATGTTTAATAGCCAAAGTTAGGTGTTTATTGCAATCAACAAAAACACTTATTCTTAGCAGTAGGAGCGTTAAATTTTCACAAATTTATAACATATAGGAGGATAATTTCTGTTAAGTATAGTAAAGATAATTATATTAAACTATAAAATTTTAGGTAGCATTGAATACGGCACTAGTCAAATAAGTTAAAGTGGCTTTAAATACTACTTCAATAGCATGTTAAGAGATAAAAACTAAGACGGGCACAGTATAAAAGAAAACACATTGAAAATAAGGTAAAATGGATTAAAGTTGTGAATTTGAACTTCAAGGAAAACATACGTAAAAATAAAAATTAACAATAATTCCAATGAATTTTCAGTTTTCTAGGATATTATGAATATGGATATATAATTCTAATGGCGGTCATTTCCATTTAGGTTTTTAATTTTTGAATCTTAGTACGTCCATTGTATCGTTGTTCCGTGTAAAACTATATCCATCGTAATAAAAAAATTAATGAAAGCATTAATTAATTTGCTATAAATAAGTGGTGTGTCATGTGTTCGCCACCCTGTACCTTAAAAACAAAGCGTTCCACAACATTTTTATAGAAACTTTTTTCAAAAAATGAGACGTACTATCGACTGTCAAAGTTCTGCTACAAAATACGAGTTACCCTATTATGATTGATTCTAAAACCATAGGTATGCAGGGTATCAACTAAATAAGATAATACGTTCTTACATCTATAACATAAAGTTATTCTAATTTCTTCTCTGAACTCTATAATTGCCAAAATATTTACGAATAGAAAATGAGTGTAACTCTATTTTGAAGTGGAACACCGCATACAACAAAATGGGACTAGACAGTTACATTGCACTTCGGTTCACCAGTAACACAATGACAGTACCTTTCAGCTGATTGAAGACAGTTTGAATTGCGCAGTTAAATATTCTAGGGATTTATGTAGCTAAAGGCCAGGGACAATTTATGCTTCTTCTTGTTCACATTTCATGACTTGCCTTTTACTTCAAACTTTGTGCTTATTGCAACTTTCAAAAATTCTATTTAGGCGGCCAATTCAAACTATCTTCTCCCTTTTTTGATTACTTAGTATTTATTAATACATAAAAATCAATAAGTGCGGGAACAAAAAGAAAATA
>JAHWXV010233085.1:0-20348 GCA_024586415.1 Phrixothrix hirtus | reverse complement strand
TAATAAAATA
Source organism: Phrixothrix hirtus (assembly GCA_024586415.1). Taxonomy (NCBI): domain Eukaryota; kingdom Metazoa; phylum Arthropoda; class Insecta; order Coleoptera; family Phengodidae; genus Phrixothrix; species Phrixothrix hirtus. Next base: position 20,338 of record JAHWXV010233085.1, on the reverse strand, counting down.
AGTTTTAATAGGATAAGGGTAGGTATACTTATTTAAATCATCTAATATTTAAATAAATAAGAATAAATAAAATCAATATATCAAATTAATTCAGTCCACATGGTATAGTAACCTATAAAATATTTTCTGAAGTTGCGTTGAAAATTTTATTAAAAATATTCATTTAAATGTCAAGCTTGTTAAACAAGCCTTGTTGTAAAAATATGTGGATTTCATATCCTTTTATAGGTTAATTCTAGTCAGAAAAATAACCGAGGAAATCGACCAAAGAAATCTTGAACGATGCAATATTAATATTTTCATCAATAGGCCTCGAGGTTGCTGTAGTCATGACACGTATGTAACATATACAGGGGGAATCGCGATAGGAACGCCACCGTTAGAGGAATTAAAAACCACGGGTCCCGTGAGAAATGAAAATGAAAGTTAGTCGACGATAAGTTTTAACACAGTTATTTGTGCTGATTTTTAAATATATCAGATAATTTCTGAAAGAATAAACAAAGGTGAAAAATGAAGAATTAACAGTTTATTTCAACAATTTCTTTTAATTATTAATTAAATAATGTAAACAATTATAATAAACGTTCTGTACCTCTCAATAACCCAAACGATAAATAAACCCTTGTTGAAGTTTATTAATGGTCTCATGTGGAATGTTATTTGCTTCTGTAGTAATTCTGTGTCGCAGTTCTTCAATATTATTGGGTTTGCATCTATAAAACATATTTTTTAAGTGACCTCAGAAAAAAATATTTGCGGGAAAACATGATCAAGGTATCTTCGAACATCTGCTGAAAAATGAGGAGATGCGTTGTCCTGTTGATATCGTAAACTTTCGTCAGCATTTCCTGGATTATTTCTACTGGGAAAAGATTCGTTAAGGTTGGCATAAGTAATTCATTAGAAAGTTTAAATATCGTGGCCCATTTACATTGCCGTAAAAAATATTGATCAATAACCTTGTTTCTAGGAATTCCTACCCAAACATTAACTTTCTGTCGAGATTGAGTATGATTTTCTCGCATCCATTTCGAATTTTTTAGCCCAGTATCTACAATTTTAAAGTGAAGGTGCAATCGGCCGAGAAAGTTATATTTTCTATTCAGGAAGGATCATCATTACACATAGTCATCATTTGTTCGCAAAATCCTATTCTTCGATCGAAATCATCATCACTTAATTCCTGTACAAGATGTATTGTGAAAAGATGCCACTTTACATGTTTGAGTATTTTGTGAACACTTGTAAAAGGTATATCGTGATCCCGACCAATCTGACGAACAATGGTGTGCGGATTATCTTCCATAGAAGGAAAAACATTTGGTAAATCTTATACGATACCAAATTCTCTATACATTTTTCAATTTTGCTTACCGTTGATTGTTTTATATCTTCGTAGAAATTTATTATTAAATAAATTACACACTTATTTTTCTGTATGAATCCTATCACCATATCCAATCATCATAAGAATATCAATTCTTTCTTTTACAGATAAACGAATCGTTTATGTGAAAATAAATGCTAATAATCAATATAAACATTAAACGTCACAATAAAATTTTACTGATCGACTGTCATTGACGTTAACATCATTTGGGAAGTAAACTATGTGATCAAAAATTCTATCAAATGTTGGTCAAATTTCTAACTTTAAATGCACGTATCTCCAAAATTAACAACTTTAGATCATATACAAATGATACATTTTTGAAAATGTTTTTTCAAGTTCAATCCAAAAATGGGAAAATATATAGGGTGTTCTAATTAAATATATGACAATGATGTCATTATTGGAAGAGTAATGACGTTAAAATTATATTATTATGAGAAAATATGTGAAATTAAGAAAAGAAAATTGACGTGTTCGCGGAATTTCTTCAGACACATTTAGTTTGGAAGATATTGAATTTATTCCATACTTTATGCCCCCAGTGTATACAAGGTTGCTTTGAAATAGTTGTTGAAACTAAAACGGCCAACTCTACATGTTACAAGAAACACATTTTTTAGGTTACTAAATTCCATTAAGCCCTTTTTGCAAAGTTATGCACATGAAAACATTTTATGAACTGCTGGAATTTGTCACAAGTAATTCATTACAAACTGTTAACAAACTACGAATATATTTGCTGAAATAACAAATTAAAATAACATATCGAATTGCACTCCGTTTATTTACTAATAAATGGGTACTTGACCTATACTACCACAAATAAATGACCTAATTCTTACATGCAAGTGTTCTTAAAAAATTACATTCGGGATTTGTATTAAAATCATCATAGATAGTTTAATTTACAAACAAATAATTACTAGTGATAACATTTAAATTTTATAGTTGTTTAAAGTTGACTTTCATAAAAAAAATTACGAATTGGGATTATCATAAAGCACTCAGGTGTCCTTTTTAATTCTAAAAGGTTGTTTACTTGTGTAGAGAAAATTCCCCTTTTTATTTTTCTTTTTAATATTTCTCAAATTGAGTAATAAATAATTTCAAATTATCTTCGTAAAGTTGAACAGCTGATAATTATGTTCCAATTTTATCAAACTTTAACAGAAAGTACAAAAACGCCTTCCAAACGGATATTATGTGTTTTTACTTTCTCAATAAAGCTTTTAGTTTAAAAATAATGAAAAGAAACATCAAACTAATTGAATAAAATAAGCGGTATTTTCTCTTAATAACTAAGTTTTTACCGTTTTTGATAATTTTTTTTTCCACAAAAAGCATTAGAAAAGTGGATAATAAGCATGCTTAAAAACGTGCACAATTATGTAAATCTAATATAACAAACCAAAATGGAGTTTTTTAATGAATTTCATCTCACTGAATGTTTATCAATACACATTGCAATGACCTGTACCATGAGTAAGACTGAAAGAAACACTCGTGACATCATTACAAACCGAGTGAAACTTCTGAACATAAATATTGCAAATCAGAGGTTCTTAAAAAGTTTTTCAAGAATTTTCTAAATTCGATTGTGCCTAAATTAAAACTGTTTAATTTTTATTATTATTTTTTTGTGAGTGCATGGGACCCAAGGAATAAGTGGTTAAAATTACTGCAAATATTTCAAAGCAACCCTGTATACCTCAACATAAAGCGCTTTGGGCATTAAAATTTTACGATTTTTGTAATGATGACGCAAAAGTTCCACCGTTTTTTTTTTTTAAGTATAATTAATCGCACTCAGACTGGGGTAACCTCAGCTGTATACCAAAATTTACGAGCCTCTTTCGTCAACTCATATTTCTTTATGTTGAGTTTAAGGCCATTTTAACCAAATTTTCGACTTTATAAATTGCTGATTTACATGTAAATGTGTTTGTTGTGAAATGCTATTTTGAATCTATAACATTCATTTTATTTCAATAATTTGTGCATTATCAATTTATTAGAAATACAGTGTGCGCTAAAAGTACTAGTACTCGATCTAATAGTTATTTAAAAAATCACAACGGTAATTTGTTTCGAGCTAAATTTAAATTATTAAAGCTTGCATCACTTTACTTAAGGCTAGGTGGCCGCGCTGAACATCAGTTTGTTTTCATCAGTTTAAAATAGAACACATGCTCAGATTTGGCTATACGTTGTGTCCAAGCAAATAGTTTTCAATGGCTCATAAATAACTCCTTTTTCATATATAGGGTGCACCATTTTCGGTCCCCTTTGACGGCGAATATTAAACTCTGGGTAGTAATATATTAAATAGGTATCTTCACCTTCTTTGAATAATTAATTGTGACTCCTTAATATACAGGTGAAGTTAGAATAATCCCCATTTGCCATTTAATGTGGTTACTTCTAGCCTCAACTATGTCCCGAACCTACATTACCGTAGGAGTATTTGTCCCCGCTCTAAAGGTAGTTCTCGAACATTTTTATATACAGGGTGTTTTCCGTAAACTAACCCTGTTCGGAAGTATTAGACTAGAACAGTGGCACACACAATTTCTGATTTTAACCTAATCCTACAGTGCTCAGCCTCGAAAGTACCGATGTACCACGCGTCGCTGCACTGCGGGTCGTGGTTTAATACTCGTGAAGTCGTCACATGCTTTATTTTCCATTGAGCTTGTGATAACTTTATTATCAGTATAGTAGTATTTTATATTACTGGAGCCAAGTTTCATCGTCCATAATAAATCAGCGTAGAAGGTGACCTTTTGTTATTAAAAATTTCCAATCGTCACTAGTCGAATTCTTTCTGAATTCTGACCGGAAGCCTAAAAACACGGCTTCTACAAAACGAGATCCCTGTTTAATTTATCTATCTATGAAAAAAAAACAATTGGACGCAAATAAAAATTTTTGCCTTTCTACGTAATCTTTATTAACAGTTATGCAGTCACCTCACAGTTTCTGTAATGATGCAGTACTTTACAAAAGATTATTTATTATTATTATTATTATTTATTATTTAAGTCTCCTAAACACAGACAAATTTTGTCCTTGCAGAATTTCTTTTTTAGCTTAGGAAATAAATAGGATTCGCATGATGCTAAATCAGAACTGTAAGCGGATATCTCATCTCTACAAAGTAGCAATCTTCAGCTTTTCAAACTGTGTACTCTGCAATTGCCGTGTAACAGAATAATCTTCAGATGAGCCATATAGCAGTTTTTAACTGTTTAGTAATCTTTTTGTATACATTGTCACGGTCAAAATTAGATTTATAATCTTTTCGGTTACTAATGCAGATTAATTATTTTGCTGAACCGCGTATAAACGTTATTAAATTATTGGACATGTGAATTGAAATTAAAGTTTTATTTTTAACCTAGCTTCGTTTGTATATACATAATTTATTTTCAGTTGCTATGAAAATTATTCTAAAAATTTATTTCTTTATTAATTACTAATTAATCTGCTTTAGAACATTCTGTATTTTAAAATCTTATTATTACATTCGTATTAAATCAAAAGTCCTTGGTCAAATTCGCATATGCTAGGTTTATGACACCTTTTCTATTTTATCAGCTATAGCCACATATGCATATGTTCGAGGCATGGCTTGTTCTTTCATTTCAATAATCGCTCTGTGCATAAACGGTTAGTTTTTCTTTGGGCTACTTTAACATCTACCACCGGTATGTATTTCGCTGATTTTCCAATTAACATTATTGGTAATTGTTGTCCTGTATTTATTAGTTTACCACTAAGGGCTTCGTTCCGCCAGGCGTTGTTATCAAGATGCTGCAACCTTACGGATTTTAATAATTTAATAATTACTTTCTATAAATAAGCTGTAATGTATTTGGTTAACATCTTCGTTGAACTTCATCAAATTATCTTCGTCAACTATGAAGTCCTACTACGTTCTCTACGTTTTAACTTGTAACTTATAACATATGGAATATTTATTTAAACACATAAATTGCAATTTATTAAAGTTGTACTATTCACTGTAAAGTAACCCCGTCTAATTTAATGTTCACCTATTTTGCTTTTGCTATTTATTTTAAAAATGCGACAAACTTTACTTTTCAATCTTCCACTATCATAAAGTTATTGTTTATTTTTTATTAATTTAAAATCCAGTTATTTTGAGTGGTTATACTTGCATATGCTTGGTAAATCTCGAGAACGAAACCGTCGCAAATGGACCTTCAGTCAAATTGCTTTTAGGAAAATTTGTTTTATTACTTACCCTAATAGTGTATTATGACTTAGTAATTCTTAGCTTCTCATTTAATTTAACTTGCTGCTTTTCACATACTCGCGTCCAAATAAGACGTAGTTACTATTTAGATTTATTTATCACCGTTTGGTACACGACGTACGATCGTTTAATTACTATATATTACGTTAGCCTTAAACCTTAAAAGGTAAATTAAGTAACTTTTGCTTGATGTATGCGTTCCTTCGAGGACATAAATTTCACTTTGTTATATTAACAGTACTTAAACCTTCTCGTTGGACTGCAATACTTTTTTTGTTGATTTCGCCAGTTTGGTTGAATAAATACTGTTGTTAATTATGTGTTTTGAATTATTTTCAACGAAGAACATTACCTAACCCTTTTCAAGCTAGGTGGGGAGCTTGTGGCTGCTGGACCAACGGTACAGTTTGAGGAACTTTAGGGTAAAGTAAGTACACCATACGCCTTGCCGTTTAGGCGTGTGCTGCCTCTGTGATTCTGCGAACGACTGGCGCCTATTTTTATTCTTATACTTTATTGGAAGCTGACCTACGTTGTGCTAATCCCGACCCCTCTCCGGCATCAAACGAGCCAACTGGCACAACCGAGTCTTGCGACGTTGTGCATAAACATATAGTCACGTTACACGTCGTAACATTTCCTGTAACTGTTGTGCCTTTTTGCATATATTCCATTAGTAAGATTCCCTCATTGCCCCAAAAAACTGTAGCCATAAACTTTTCAGAGGAATATTGGGTTCATGCGTTATTTGGCGCATCTCAGTGGTACACGTTTCATCATCGGTTATAATTTATGAAAAAATATTTTGACGATCAGCTACAGTGACCAAATTTTCTGCACAAATTCCCGCCTTCACAACTATTGTTCAGGAGTAAGCAATTTTGGAATTTAATTGCCGACACTTAACTAATTCGTAAATTATTATGCAAAATTTTTAAAGTTATTGCTTTCGACATCCCTAATTCAATCGCTCTCTGAGAGATCTTGTAAGGATTTAAATTCTGTTGGTAATATTTATTCGGCTTATTTAATTAATTAATTTAATAATAATAATTTAATTAATTTTTTTTATCGTTTTTAATCGGATATAAGGTTCCTTTAGTTATGTTAGTTAAGTAATTCTATTAAACGAATTTGATTTTGAATTTGTTTGAGGGTGAAGCTAAAGCTTGGTATAGGTCTATCCGTTCTAACATCACTTCGTGAAAAACGTTAGTCTCTGAATTAATAGCCGAATTGTATCCCCACGACTATAACGGTAAGCTTGTCGAACAAATCAAAAAGCGTACTTAGGATAAAGGCGGAAGGACAGGGGTTTATGTGGCAGCTATGACCAATCTGCTTCGGCATCTTACTACTTCTTTGCCGGCTCAGGTACAACTTCAAATTTTGCGGAATAAAATCCTCTCATATTATCGGAACCAGCTGGCCTTGGTAGAAATTGTTTCGGTTGAGGACTTCAAATGTTTATGTAGGAATAATGAGGAAACTCGGGCTTCGGTTGATAGATTTTCTACACCGAAAGGGGTATAATTTAACGTTAGCTCTAGACGTGGCTTATTGAGCTAGAAAATCTTCATGTCAAGAGATCGCTACTCCGAAGAAATCTTCCATCAAGAAAAAGAGTGATTCTAATGTATTGACTGCTCCCACTCTTTAAATTGACAGTTATTTGCTGGTACTGCTCGCAACTTGGTCATATAGCATCACGGTGCAAAAATGTTTTACGCTCAATTGTTATAGGTGTGGTCGCGCTAATGTTAAACGTCCTCTGTGTCCATTTTGTAATTCATCGGTTGTGAATTGGCCGAGATTTTGGCTCTAATAATTTAATAAACTCGGAACTTGCTTTATCATATTTAGACGAACGATGCCGTTAACGTTTGGATTTTAGTTTGGAAAAATCGAATGAAGACGAACGCCCGTATTTGAAGGTTGATGTGTTAGGTCATTGTTTTTTGGATTTGTTGGATTCTGGCGCTTCCCAAACGATTCTTGGGGCCCAGGCTGGAAAATTTTAGGTGATTTACAATAGCCTTTACATTTTTCGTCTTTAATATCGTGTACGGTGGCGAACGGAGTCGAGCGAAATTTTGGGGACCGTTAATTTGCCCCTTCGGATTGAAGGGTTAGTGAAAACTCTTGAAGTATTGGTAGTACCTTCAATAAATCAAACTTTGGTATTGGGGGTTGACTTCTGGAAGAGTTTTGGGGTTGTAAGCGATTTTCGGAACAACAAATGGTTCTTTGGCGAACCTGCTTCGTCTGATTTATCAAAAATTCAGTGTAAATTGTTTCTTCTTCTTAGTCAGGTCGAAAAGCTTGAACGTTTGCTCTCGCAAACCTTCTTTGGTGTTTTTAATTCAGCGAACGCTTTAGGTCCAACCGATTTAATAGAACACAAAATACATACTACAACGACACCTATCAAACAACGCTATTATGATTTGTCGCTGGCATTGCAGAAACGAGTAAATTTGGAACTTCATGAAATGCTCAGGCTAGGGGTAGTTGAACCTTCGACAAGTCCTTGGTCATCACCTATCGTACTCGTCTGCAAGAAGGACAATAGCTTTCGTTTTGCCATCGACTCTCGTAAGGTAAATCAGGTGACTGAAAAAGACGCATACCCGTTACCGTACGTATCTCAAATATTAAACCAGTTGTGTAACGCATCATTTTTAACTAGTTTGGATATCAGTCCGGCTTATTGGCAAATTCTGCTGAAGGATGAGTCAAGACCGATTACGGCGTTCACTGTTCCAAAGCGTGAGCTATATCAATTTATACGCATGCCCTTTGAACTGCACGATAGCGGGGCGACCTTTCAAAGATTGATAGATATGATTATTGTCATCGAGTTGGAATCATTTTTTGTTGCTTATTTGGACGACATCATCATCGTCACTCCAAGTTTTGTTAAGTATATAGAGGTACTTGAGCGCGTCCTGTCGCGGCTTCAAGCACCTGGACGTAAGCTCAGGCTTGTGGTTCGGATATGCGTTATTTGGGTTATGTAGTAGATAAAAGGGATTTACATGTAGATCCGTAGATTCCTACTCCCACATTGGTATGTGAAGTACGTAGAATTATAGGAATGGCAAGTTGCTATCGGCATTTTATACCGAACTTCACCGCTGTGACGGCCCCGATGTCTGTCTTAACGCGGAAGAACGTTTCTTTTGTTTGGACTCCTGCTTGTGAAGAGGCCTTCCTGAAAAATTGTATCATTTCGATTCCTACACTGTCCTGTCCAGATTTTTCATTACCTTTAACGATTCAGACTGACGAATCAGATTTTGGACTAGGTCTTGTTTTGTCCCAGAACCAGGCGGACGGTGAGAAAGTAATTGCTTATATCAGCACTTCGTTATCGAAGGCTGAGAGGAAATACATTACGACGGAAAAGGAATGTTTGGCGGTGTTATGGTCGATAGACAAATTTCGGGCTTATATGCTGAAGGGTCAAAGTGTACGGTGGTTACAAAACATTATTCTTTGCTTTGGTTATACAATTTGCAGTCTTCGTCCGGTCGTCTTTCGAGATGGGCTGTTAGGATGCAACAATACGACTTTGATATCGTTCACAGCAAAGGTAAATATGACGTAGTCCCCGACGCTCTGTCCCGGTCACCCCAATTAGCTAACGTTTCTGTACTTTCTATTGGGTCTTCTATCGCCAATACGAACGATTTGTGGTATCTAGGGTTACACGACCAAATCATAGCTAACCCACGTAGATACTCTAAGTGGCGCGTTGATGAAGGCGTTATTCATAAACATTTTATAAACAGATACACGAAATTTTCCCCGTATACAGCCTGGAAAACGGCGGTTCCGAAGGATTGTAGAACATCGTTACTCTAAGATAACCGCCATGTGGCGACCGCTGGTCACGGTGGTGTTTTTAAGATGTTTAATCGGTTGAAGGAATTGTACTATTGGCCCAAAATGCGTTTGGATGTGATGCGTTATGTTCGAAAATGTCAAATTTATCAGCGTCATAAGGTGTAACAAAGACTTTCGTCGGGTTTTCTCGCACCTCGTGCTCGCCCATACCGTTGTCGACAAGTGTCGTGTATGGATTTCGTGGGTCCGCTTCCTAGGTCATCACACGCATATATTTTGGTTGTGGTAGATTGCTTCACGAAGTTCGCTTTATTCTTTTCGCTCCGTGTAGCTACTGCGTCATCATTGGTTAAATGTGTTGAAGAAAATGTATTTTTGCTGTTTGGTACACTCAATATATCATTTCAGATAATGGCGGCCAGTTTCATAGTAAACCTTTTTTTGGATTTGTGTACGCGTTATCGTACTAAGACTTTGTTTACTGTGAAATATAGACTTCAGGCTAACCCAGCCGAAAGGATAAATCTGGTTTTAAAACGATGTTGTCTTTTTATGTAGCGAAAAACCATCGCTCGTGAGACGTCAACCTTTCTAAAATAGGTTGTGATATCAGAAGGGTAAAACATGATTTTTATGTGCTAATCCGTTTTTTTGCGTTATTCGGTCGAGAACATAATTTTTTTGGTGAGAATTTGGACAAACCTCCATCGCAAGATGAGCCTTTGGATGATGCCGATCGAACTTTGGATCCGAAAAACAGAGATTTCGCTTTACTTTATGGGGATATTAATAAGAGACTAGGGTGTATAACTTGCGACGCTTTCAACGTAGCAGATATGGTTTTACGTAGAAATAAATGCATTTCAGATGCTACTCAATGTTTTACGAGCAAGTTAGCTCCTATGTTCATAGGACCTTTCACCGTCCGACGTAAGAATTCTCCGTATACATGAATTATAGGGAACGAGTTGAACAAATCCGATGGAAATTGGCATGTTTCAGATCTACCTGACGAGGAACATACCGAATATTGACATTTTACATTTTTTATTGATTGATGACTATTATACCTAGTTACCTTTAGTTGTGATTGTCCCATAGGTTAGATTTAAGATTCGTATAAGGATGACAAATTTTTGGTTGTTTGTTTTTCTCGATTATGTAGACCTTCACGATTTTCCTTTTTTTGTTTACCAGTTAGATCTTTAAGTGCTATCACTTGGACTTATGTTATTTTGCGTTGATTTTACATCGTCTTACGCTGCGAAGAAGTTGCTTCTTTTTAGGGAAAATTGGGTTCCGGGGCTTATAGTTTGCCAGTTCATTAATGCTTCTTCTTTAGCATTGATTATTGCATTACTAGTAGGTGATGTTGAATCATTTCCTTCTTTTGGAATCCCGACTTATCGTGAGTCGATATTTTAGTGGATCAGTTTTGGGCTGGTTCTGCGATGATTTTATTTCTCTCATTTTTGAGGATTATTCAGTGTCAAATAGAATATAATTAGTGTTAGTATTTTAAGGTTTACCTTTAGGTTGACTTTAGAGTTGACTTGTTTCTTTCTTGATTCGCGTAAATCTTGCTTAACTTCACAGTATGTTGCGGTACTTATAGTGCGGTTTCCCGTAGGATATTTTCAAATCCTTTATATTGTGTATTACGCTGTTTGGTACAGGTGGTGAGGTTTTCTCTTTTTAGAACATACATAAAGATTTTCAGTGACTCTCATATCATCTTTTGGGAAAGATTTGTTAATCTTCAGATTGGGTGGTCATCGAATTAATTTTGGATGGATTAGTATGATTTGTGTATTTCTTGGTGGTATTGTATTATAGTTTCGTAACCTATTGTTTGGTTTGGCGATAGATTGGGTAGTGAACTGCGTCATGTTGGCTTTCTGAACTTTTTCTTTTTGGTTGCAAAATCACTTCATTTCGAGTTTTACTTTTGTTGGGGGAAATTTGTAACGATTTAAATTCTATTGGTAACATTTATTCGGCTTATTTAATTTTGAAAGCATCTTTTATCGTTTTTAATCCGATATAAGGTTCGTTTAGTTATGTTAGTTTAAGTAATTCTATTTTAAACGAATTTCATTGTGAATTTTTGTTTGAGCACCGCTGACTTCATTCTCACCTTTTGTCGTGGCACCCTTAAATGTTGGGGGGGGGGCGAATCGTGGTAGACTGCGTGTCCTGTCGGGCATTATTATATGAGCGACGAGTGCATTAAAATATATAAAATATATTTTTGGACTATTTATTTGATTTCATACGATGTAAATTTTATTTAAAAGTTTCATTTATAACAGTAATACGTAAAATTGTGCTTCAGTTAGTAATTGATATTATTGGTGGTTAAGATAAAAAATAGTTGTACTTAAGTAATTAGTCAAGGATTCCTTCATACATTTGGTTAGTTGTATAAAATATTTGAATACTTGTGAAAGTAATTCTTTAATTCGGTTTACAATTTTTATTTTCTTTAATGAATTAACTATTTCTGCCTATTTTATTGTTGGGAGTTGCTTAATTCGGTTTGTTGCAAAAAATTTAAATTAGGTAATTTTATTTTACCAAGTGTTAATTTTTACTGCGATTGTCCGTAGAAAGAAATACTTATTTAATTACGTTCAAACATTCTGAAAACATCGTCCTTGTTTTAAGAAATAGCAGAGGCGTTTGTAAGTTATTTTATCGCGCCGTCTACCTGGCGATAAAGACACATTCAACTCGTTTTTGAATGTGTTTTAGTAATTTTAGAAAACAAGCACGCCGGAAATTTTTTTTTCATTTGTTTAAGTAATGCGTTATTGAAGCCAGATATACTTGTCAAAAATTGGGTATTCTCATATAGTTAAATTAATTATAATAAAACCATTTATCTATTAATTATTTTGTCTTCCTTCGTCCTCATACAGATGACGTTCTAGTTATAGATTTATTTGGAAAAGTACAATACTTTCGCTGTTTGAGTCGACACTTTCTTTTTGTCTTTCGACGATTAAATAAATTATTTTAATCGAGGGTAGTAATTAGTAACTTTTTATTAATTAATTGAAACAGCGTGGCACATTTTTGGATTTGGTTAGATAATTGTGCGACAAATTGATTATGATCTAGTCGCTATATTATTGTTTAAATTTTATTATTTAGGATACTTTATTTTGAAAAGCAAATGTAGAACTCTCTACGTGGGCTTGAATAAACTTCCTGAAGCCGTTTAGGTTGTTGATACTCTTTTAGGACAGAGGCGTGCCAAGGAGCGTATTAATTGTGGACTCACCTATCTCTACCGTTAGGAAACCTGTCAAAGCCGGACAATCCTTATTTCTATTACGTTAGTTTGACAAGTGTTACACGCGCCCGTTTAGAGGTGCCATCCCCAGTAAGCTGTTCTCCCTTTATCAACGTGGAAATCTTCAATTTGTTGTTTGTCAACCCTAAATTCTTCATTTCATTGATATTTTCCTTTGTTTTTGCCTCAACAGGTCTTCTACACTTTGAGTCATCCTGCATTGATTCTGTGTCCAATCTAAATTGCTTACATCAAAATTTAGTTTTATAATATCCGTATGCAGCCGTTAATCTTTCAAGAATTGATCCATTTCCTTCTCTAGTCGGCTTTTATTAAATTTTGCTATTCGAATTTTAAACCACCCATTTTTGTATATTTAACCTGCTACAGAAATTATAAAACGGAATAGATTTCAACAAAATTTGGCAAATGAAGTGACATGTCGACCGTTTATGATAACAAGACATCGCGATTGTCGAATGTTTTTTGTTGACTTAGTAGATTACACAAAAGTCTCCTATCGTACCTCACTTGCAGTTCAAGCATACCTGATTCCATATGCAAAATGTAATCTTTGCGTTCGCTGTCCCTTCAATATTCAATGTTGAGTTACTTAAAATAACATCATGCCTTGATTAATTATTTCTCAAAGTTGCCGTTTTTAATGGGCCTGGATTTACATGTCTTCGAAGACATATCATATTTGCTTTCTAAGGAGCATTGATGCTTAATGACTGTAGGATGTCGGCCAAAATTTCAGTTATGTTCATCTTTTCTAAAATGAAATATGGAATCGCACCACTTCTAGAGGGCATTAATAATCAAATATTGCGTCTGTTAGGTTACCTTCGTAATTGCCATCGAAACAATCAAGCACGTACAGATTTCTTCATAATTTTGAACAATTTTTGAAGTGTAGAAGAGGTGTCTAGGCTTTACAGACATCCGGTATATTATACTCGTAGTATACCATACAACATTAGTATGGAACAATATCATTATCAACCTGCAAATTAGACCCCGATCAATTCGTCAAAGAACGAATCCAGTTTGCTAAGCCTTTGATAAGAAAAGTTACTGTAAATGAATTGGACTAATTTGGAGATAAGAGCTCTGCTGTACATCCTGATCTTGTAATTTTTAATTCTCTCTCTAAATATTTACAAATTTTATTGATAAAAAGGCTGTCAATGATGAGAATGTAGAAACTGGGGCACAATATTTGAATAAGATAGATGAAAGGATCGCAGGCTTAAATTTTCGTTTAAATATGCGTTTGCTATAACTGTACGTCAATATTTTTTAAAACGAACAACAAAATAAATTATTTAGTTACAAATTTCTGTGCTCAACAAGTGTGCGGAAATTTTGATTGAAACTTTAAGGTACGAGCATTTGGACTCGCATTTTCAGGTGCACGCCTTTAAAAGTAAACATACCCTAAGGATATCTTAATTTAATAATAGTGTCTAACGTTTAATTGCCCTGTATCAACAATGTTAGCTACGTTCACGTGTTCAAAATACTTCTTCCATACAGTAAAGGTGGCGCAAACTACGCCTCACGTTGTAACACCGAAAATCATGCACCTAAGATTAAAACTAAAAATAAGCCGTTCAAAAAATTTGTAAACAGATTAATTACTGGTATTTAAAGTGTAAAATAGGATTAATAAAAGGGCATTTAATTAATTATCTAAAAACGAATCAAACGTGATAAGTAGATACATTTCATTAGTAGTTCTTATGAGGTTCTCAAGGTTTCGAAATTGCCAAAGTTATAATGAATAGTAAACGAATGAATTTAATTGTGTAATTAGACCTTTTTTCTAATTATGCTCAGGATTTATTGGTACAGTAAATTAAATCGTTACAAAGTTTTCAATTACAAAATTTTATGCTTACATCGTAGAATTTCCAATATAAATTTGAGCACACTGTATATGGCTATAAAAAATTTAATCTTTTCCAGGACAATATAAATCGATTTCACATTTAGTTTTTGCTACATTACGATCGTGAACTAGGAAAGGGAAGTTTTTTATAATGCGCCAAGTTTCTTACATAGAAGATAATCATAACCAAAAGGAATTCCTAAAATTCTCATTGCATTTCTTGAATAAGCGAGTGTGAAGTCATGTAGTGTAGAACGCGTAATGGTGCACGTTCCTCATATTATATTCAAATATTATTCATCAGCAAATACAATCGAGGCATTCGAGCTTCATCGAGGGCTGGAAATATTCGAGGCACGTATGAAAGTCTTATTTTTTCATCCTCCTTCGATTTAGCAATCTATTCCGTTTTTATCGTGCAATTTGAGTGTCCAATATTTGGTATCTTTGTCTGTATCCAAAACAGTGTTCTCCCTCTTTCTCTGATTGATTAGTTAAACGCGCGTCTCTCTTGTACTGAGGCAAAAGGGCGGTTAGTTCATAGCACCTCTCTACGTATTCATCTTGCTTTATCGCGGTTTTTATTGGCACCGTTTTTTATCGATACCCCTTGATTACATCTTGTACACTGAAGTTCAAGATACGATTGTTTGGTTTTTGTTATTTTCGCCTACTTCGCTTTAAGACTTTTAGTATTTAAAGGGCCATATAAAATTTGCACAAATTCTTACTGCTGGTGCGTAAATATCTGTTACTTTTGCTGCGCGGGAATATTTAACGAATGCTATATTTTCAGGACATTCAGTTTATCTAAACAGACATACGTAAATGAATAACGGGATTGAATTCAAGCACTTTAGTTACGTTTTCGTGTTTGGGCGGGAGGCGTACTTTATATAGTCCCCTTTTCTAACTTGGAAAGTCCGGAAAGGTCCTAGAAATGAGCAGTAGGCGGCACCGCGACCATAAATTCACTAAATACGTGCAAGATTAAACCACAAATCGCTGTTGTCTTACGGCTAATTCATTTATATCGATTTAGCAGCAAGCTGAAAATCACATTTCCCTGAAAGGCCCCATTTAAAATCGAGTTCGCTATAAACTGTGGTTTACCTTTAATTAAATGCCGCTACTATTAGCATTTGCTAGCCATCAACGATTTTAAGATGTTGAATGATCATAAAATATTAATCTTGGTGTAAATCCCCAAGTTTTGATCCTTGCAACCGGATAATTTGAGATTGCTTTACATACGTTTATGCACTTCATCTTTGTTAAACGCTCCTTTATTTACTATTTAATTCAATATTCAGAACCACACGCAGTAATAAAGTCCAGAAACGCTAAATTAATTCCGTTTTGGAATTTCCTCACGTATGGCAGTTGAGTAACTCAAAATCTTAATACAATTATTTTAATCAGCTGAGATAAAAGTAATTAATACAAAAATGATGTATATTGTAGATTTTAAATTATTTCTTAATTGCGTTCTCTAACACACTAACGGAGTAAAATTTAATAAAAAGGCGTTTAATTCTACATTACATACATTGAAATAGAAACTTTGTATTCAAGAGAAGTCGTACTAGGAAAAAAGGTTATATTGGTAAACATAAAACATTACCGTTATATCTGAGATTGGCTAAACCTTCCTCTTATTTTAAGGGGACATATTAAGGAAAATGGTGAGAGTTTCATTCTCAGGAGGATCATTATTTTTTCTAGATCCTGTTCAAAGGCGCAGTCTTGTTTTCACATTTTAAAGACCAATTATCTTACCATACATCATTTGTAGTTGCTTTGAATGTTATTTCCAACGGTTATTATGTGAAACACATTTACATGAAATTTTATAAAATTGAATAGGGTAAAATTTTCCAACGCTACATAAAGGATGCCAATTTTCGAGGGCTGATTTACCCCATACACGTGTTTCGTTACCAATAAAAAACTTACGTATCGAATATTTTTACAACCCCTATTAAACTACCAAGTTTCATTAAAATCGGAGCAGAACACTTTGGAGGTTTCGCTTTTAAATTAAATATGGTTAAGTAGCAAGGGTAACACTAATGCTAATGCTTGCATTTGCAGTTGTCCCTTATCACGTCTTCTTTAAATCAAATATGAGCTTTATATTTACCGAATGATATACAGGGTACTTTCTAAGTACGTGCAGAAATTCACCGGCGCTTTTTTATGACTTATTCTAAGCAACAAACATATTGTTCGCGAGGCCATCACTTTTTAAATAAAAGTGATGAAGTTGACAAAAAAATATTGCATCCAACTTTATGATAACACATAGGTTGCAGTAACCCGTTGTCGTGTTAGCTGACCGACAAGTAGGACGGACGTGTTGCCCCGTCTTTAAATTGATAATCAGTTTTATTTCATTAAATTTAATTTAATAAAATTAATCATACAGTGCTATAATAATAATAATAGTGCATAATAACTTTTTATCTCATATGCACAATGTGAATATTAATTTAAAATTGTTTAAGAAA
The DNA here is from genome assembly GCA_024586415.1 of Phrixothrix hirtus. Lineage (NCBI taxonomy): Eukaryota > Metazoa > Arthropoda > Insecta > Coleoptera > Phengodidae > Phrixothrix > Phrixothrix hirtus. The sequence goes on along the minus strand of JAHWXV010233085.1, from coordinate 3,112 downwards.
GAACTACTACTAATCATTGTTATTTAAACATCATTCTCACTGGTTTATTTATTTAAGATTGTAAATAGAAAAAAGATACCACTAATACCAAGGGATACAACCACCCCCGATAAGGGGGATACCCACTATCGAGGGAATAGCAAGGCAGCGTCACTGAAGACAACTCGAAGAAACGGAAAGCGGATGAACCCCAGGTAAGGCCTCACACACAAGCACAATCTAACATGGACACATTTACCACCCTACACTCTACTTCTCAAACAATTTAACGACATAACGATCTTTATTGAAAATGACCTAGATCCCAATAGCAGAATGACTAAACTCGCCAAAAATTCTTTTAAAGAAAAGTTTGCCCTGTGCTCAATTCTACAGGCGCAAATCATAGGCGAAATCAACGAACTGGTAAAACAGATTCAAGAGTTAAAAAATGACACATACATTTAAAAACGAAAAAACTCACACAACAACACATACATACGCCCAAATAGCTAGTGAACCCTCAACTACTACCCCAACTACACAGGGACAATCAAAACAGACAAATAATCAAACCATTTTCATTCATGCAAAACAAGGTACGGAAAGCAAAAAACTACGTGACATCTTTACTAACAAAGTTAACCCAATTATAGATAGAATCAAAATAAATAAAATTAAATCGACGAATAATATGCATATTGTGGAAGCAGCAAGCGAAAGCGATGCCCAAAAAATGTTGACACATAAAAAGCTTGAAGGGGAACTCAAGTGCGAACTCCCGCGTAAAAGAAGCCCTCTCTTTTGCATCTATGACATGCCAACGGGAAGATCCGAGGAAGAAATACAAAACTTAATCTTTACCCAAAATTTTGAAGAAAATAGTATCATAAATTAGCAGGAGTTCGAACTTGAATTCAAACTCCGTTTTAAGGCGGGACCCAAAAGCAAACCGACGTATCATCAAACAGTCGAGGTAACACCATTATTACGTAAGCAAATATTTTCGGCAGGGCGAGTTTACGTTGGATTCAATGCCCTAAATGTGAAAGACTTCCTGGTTGTGCCGCAATGTGTCCGTTGGCGAGATCTCGGCTACGAGCAGAAATTCTGCAAGTGCGAGAAGGAGGTCTGCGGCCATTGCGGGGACAATGACCACGCAAAAACCAATTACAAGCAACGTGGATTCCATGCAAATTGCGAAGTAAAAAGTGCAATACTAAGAATTACAAGGAATGCGAAACTTACAAATTACTGCTACAACGACAAATAGACAAAACTGACTATGGACAATAATTTTACTGACACAGATAACATTTCAAAACAAAATACTACTGACACATAAATAACTCACATACATAACAACTTAAAACAAAGACTAAACCACCTTCACGGAAAGCAAGGTACAACCGCAGAGCCCTTGCTTACGGACTTAAACTTTTAAACATAACTACTATTGAACAACATACGCAAACTGACAACGAATACACGGAACAAAACAGACAATGACAAAAATACTACAACTTAACTGAAACAGGAGAGACTATACCAAAAATTAACAAAATCAATAACAGACGCCATGAACCTTGCCATTCCGAAACATTATCCCAACGTATGAACAAAGACGACATTTTGGAACGACCATCTGACGAAACTCAAACAGAATGTTAGGAAAGACTGCAAGATATACCAGAACACCTTAACTCCTGATCTGCGAATTAGAGCTCAACAACAATACAGAGACCTTAAAACACATTATATAAATGAGATTTACAACACCAAGGTATCCAAATGGATAGAATTGTCAGAAACGGAGTTGAAAACGAACTCTTGGGGACTTCTCTATAAGATTACGGCAGACAAACTTAAGACAACGACTGAGATCAACCCCTACGTAAAAAATACGGTACATATATCACATACACGGAGACTATAACATACCTTTTGGACAACCTACTCCCAGATGATGACTTAAATACAGAAAATGACACCCAAAAACTATTAAGAGAACAGACCTATTCGAATATGACGAAGCAAAACATATCACCACCTATTACCACTACCGAAATTTATGACGCCATTAATACACTACGTAACCAAAAAGCTCCCGGACCGGGCAAAATTAAAAACGAGGTTATTAAAGCCCTAAGAGACCCACTGACACCCATACTAATGTGCCTATTTAATGAATGTTTACAACAAGGTAAATTTCCCAACATCGGGAAACAGGCAAACGTCATGATCATAAAAAAAGGGACAAGGGAAAGACCCTCAAAATACGAAGTCATACAGACCGATCTACCTTCTCAACACTCTAGGCAAATTACATGAGAAGATCCTGAACTAAAGACTCACACATCACGCCACAGACTACGGATACAGTAACGCACAATACCGGTTCAGGAAAGACAAATCTGTTGAAGATGCCATAAATAGAGTTTTACGCTTTACGCTTTACAGTCAATCGAAATACACAGACTTGTCTGCATAGACTTCAGTGGGACCTTAGACAACCACTGGTAGGCTGCGCTAATCCGCAGACTCCAGAGATTGAACATCCCCTATGACCTAACCAGAAAAATACGAAGTTACTGCCAGGGCAGGTACGCAACGATCACGACCATTCACCAAAACATTACTAAAAAACTAACCAAAGGCTATCCACAAGGCTCAATCTGTGGGCTATTATTTTGGAATTTAGTACTTGACGACTTGCTCCTGGCACTAGAAGCAGACCAACCCATTCTCGAAACTGTAGGCGGTCTGAAGGTTGTGCCCGTGGTGATTCAACAAAATGCTGTGAAGAATCGCTACGTATTACGTATCAAAATGCTTGACCTTTCAGACAGGCTACGGTAATAATGAAAGCCAACAACGGTATCGGCATCCAGACTAACGCTTGAGTCGGAGCCCCAAAATGTACTTCTCGTGTCAGGTGAATTGTCATCTATTTATACTAATTCTGATGCATTCCTTCTTTCTTCGGCGAATGCTGATTTTACCTTGACCTTGTCGTTTAGCTTACCATTCTTGATAATTATAAAGTAACATGGCTTGGCTATTTTAGTTGCCTAGCATTTCGCAACACTACACAATATGTAATAATTAAACAAGCATGATTAGTTTAGTTATT
>JAHWXV010233068.1:0-11264 GCA_024586415.1 Phrixothrix hirtus | reverse complement strand
GGATCAATTGAATCTTTAGCTGATCTTAAAAATTGACCAATTTGTTTAGTAGGCTTGAAAATGGTTCTAATACCATGACGATTTAAAATTTTACCAATTCCATAAATATTTAATATTTTATTATTTATTTAGTTTGTAATATTTTTAAACAAATGATATTTCAAGTGTTAATATAACTATTGGTGTTTATTTTTATGCTAACAGGAAACCTATTTGTTAATCCAAAATTTAATTGCTAAGGTGTGGATAATATGTCCATGTGAGGGATACAGGGGATAAACTGTCCATCCATCCCTAACAAAAATATTTTAAAATTTAACTCTACATTTACAAAAAAAAATGCCAAGAAAATACATACGCTGGACAGAGAGAGCTTTCTCTGATGCAGATCTAAAAAATGCCGTTTTAGCTGTTATTAATGAAAATTTGTCACTAAGAAAAAGCGCTGAAACATTTAACGTAAAAAATTATACGTAAAAAAGGCTAGAGCAAACGTAACTGAAACAATTTGTTTTTCGCCTAATCTTAAGGTGCGTCAAATTTTCACTGATGAAATGGAAAATTCTTTAGTAGTATGTCATTAATTGTAGTAAGAAGATTCGTATATGCATTTGCACAAAAAAATTCAATTGCAGTTCCAGAAACATGGATAAAGAATGAGTCAGCCAGTCGCGACTGGTTATCAGGGTTTTTAGAACGCCATGCACGCTTATCAATAAGAACTTCAGAGGCGACGAGTTTATCTAGCATGATTAGTTTTAATAGAGCCAATATAGATCTATAGTTTAATAAACCCGAGAGCTTATCCAACGTTATTCGTTTAGTCCGGAGCACATATATAATTTAGATGAAGTAAGTTCAAAATTTATTGAATGTTTTACTTGAGTTGGTAGTTTCCAAATTTCAGACTGGAGTGACTATAGATCAACGAGTGCAAAAATTAGTGGGAAAGAAAGGGCAACACCAAATATCTCAGGCTACTTCAAGAGAACGTGGTGAGTTAGTCACACAAGTTGGTATAATCAATGCAAATGGGACATCATTGCCTCAAGTGTGGATCTTCTCTAGACAGAGATTCGATGAAAAACGAATGATGCACGATTTATCACAAACTGGTGCTCTGGGGCTTTGCCATAAATTAGGATGGTTCACGTGTGAAAATTATTGAAGTTTTGAGACACTTCGCGAAGTATACACGCTGTAGTATCAACAACAGAGCTCTATTAATTTTGGATAATCACTTATGGTATATCTCTATTCAATCCATTGATTACCGCAAAAACAATGAAATATCACTTCTAACACTGCCACCACACACATCAAATAAGACCCAGCCATTGGATCGAACTGTATTCGGACCGTTTAAAACTATTTTTAATCAAAGAGTAGATGTATGGCTGTTATCAATCCCTGCCGAAACTTTAAGTATTTACGATCTTGCACCGCTGTACGGGTATTTACCCTTTTGATAAAAACATTTTCACTGAACAATACTTTTTGTTATCGTTTGTAACAGATAGGCCCCTCCATGAGCTTCCAAATTGTCTAAACTCTACTGAAACAAATTATGTTGTTACTGTAAAACAATCACAAGGTTTTGTTAGACCAGAAATCGTGAGGCCGTATCCAAAAGTAGGTGCTAGAAAACAAAACACTCGTGGAACTCAAAGAAAGAAATCAATTATTGCAACAGATACGCCAGAAAAAGACGCTATAGTTGCAAAGAAACTTAAAATAAAAGTGTCGAGCCAAAAAATTGATAGCGTAAAAAGGAAGATAGTCGAAGACTATTCAGAAAGCGAAGAATAGGAAAATAATACCAAAACCGATGAAGGATTTAGTTAGTCGGGAGATGAGAAAAATGTTGAAGGGATTGATGCAGGAGAATATGTTATTGTGAGAGTATACAGGGAAAACTCATCTGCAGGAAGACATTTTGTAGCCAAGATACTTACGAAGCAAGCAAATGAGTACAAGGTGCAATTTTTAAACAGACATTTTCCAACATACAGGTTTGAAATTACTAATGAGATTGCCCTTGCTCTTAATCATGATATTGTATTACAACTTCCTAGTGCTATTGAAGACAAACCCTCTCGATATTTAAATATGTTATATTTCAATGTAGATTTAAACGAATACAGTTTATTTTAACTGGTGCATAATATATTACTATCATAATATACTTGAAAATAATACTTATTTTCTATGCATTTTAAGTGTCCATTCTTATTTCATGCCTTGTCCAAAGTAACCCACGTAAGGGGTAAGTTTGAACAGGCTTGATGTGTTTATATTTTATTTTTTTTTGTTTAATTCCAAAGTAATTTTGACTTAATTTTAAATAATAATAATAAATAATCAAGTTGAATCACATGAACAACTAGCTTTCACATTTTTTATTTTTGAATAATTAACGAAAATTTAAAAAATGTTCAAAGTATCCCCGCTCTCCCCATGAACATGTTGATATGTATGGGCACAGTTATAATAGTAATCATTGATTTCTATGAATTTGTAACAGAAAACTTTTGTTTGTGTTAAGCTGATTATCGGCAGTGTAATCATGGTTAATAATATCTTGTATTCATCTTCGAGTAGTGACAATGATTTGGAAGAAGTTGCAAGAAACGGCAAGCTAAGAAATTCCGTAAAAAAATTAATTTTGAGTTTTTCTTTGATAATGAGTTTTATCAAAGTTTTTGAATATCACCTGCTAATGCAGAAGCAGTTTTGAAAGCTGTTAGCCATGCTAGCGCCCATCGTGCAGGGAAGAGTGATGCATGAACTCCAAAACAATAACTGTGTGTAATTCTGCACTGGTCGGGTAGTGGTAGCCATTTCGATTTAATTGGGCGGGCTCATAGAATTCACGAGTCGACTGTGTCACAAACTGTGAGAACAGTTGTGCAGGCAATTAATAACAATATTTTTGCTCGATTATAACATGACCTAAAAACTTTGCAAAAAAGGGAATAAATAATTTTCATGGCATGGCCGGGTTCCTAAACGTAATTGGTACTGTTCTGAGGTCTCTAATACCCATTGATTCACCCAGCAATAATGAAAATTCTTTTGTTGATGGAAAAGTCAGGCATTCTATCAATTGTCCTTTTGTTTGTGGACCCAAACTGTATTTTTATTGTATTACGGAGAAGTAGTCCTTACTGGCAGATGGAACAAGGTAACTTGTTTCCTAATGCTATACTTTTTGGTGATTCGGCATACCCCCAAAACTCCATTAAATGAGGATCCTAGAAGTGATGTCGAAAGACAGTATTACATGTCAGAAATCTACTAGACGTGTCATTGAACGTGCACTAGGTATTCGGAAAGAGAACTTTTTATGTTTGAATCACGTTAGAATTGAACCAGTATTTGCAGCTCACATTATCAAATGTTGTTCCGCTCTTTGTAATAATATAGTTCGAAGAAATGAGGATGATGTAGAAATAAACATGTTTTTACAAAATAATGAAGGTGTCAACGAAGGAAACAATGAAGAACTCCTCCGGCTGCTGCTCTTTAAGAGTAGGTTTATTTTTGTTTCTGTTGTTTTTACACACAGAAAATAATGTTTAATGAAACCGTAAAGATCACTTTTTTACCATTCTAGCGAAACCAAGATTTTTTACCTATGACAATGTTGTAAACGGTTTTTAAAGCACCGTAATCGTAAATATTGAGCATTTCTTTCGAGCATGTTTGCAGCAATACTTCCACCGCTCCCATACTAGTGCGGCATCAGATGCTCATTTTCAAAATTTATGATTCTTAGTCAATCACTCAAAAGAAAATGTTATCTTATATTTTTGCTAAAAATAAACAACGCTAGCTCACAAGTTATTTACTTTAAGTGCCTGTTAAACATAAACTAATAAACAGATGTTCTTGAAAATTGGCATGACACTATCTGAAGACATATTTTAACAGTGTATCATTGATTTTATTTTAGTGGTGTTGTCTCTTGTATTTTTAACGTGACTTGTTGAATTAGCCTGGAAGCGGTCAAAACAATCTCTATTATTACTGGATATAAAAAATTAAAATTTTGTACGAGTTAATAACTATGAAATATTCATATTTTGCACCCACCAAGTCAATGCTCCAATTTTCGGTTTTCCCGGGAATGATATAAATTTTATTATTTTAAATGGGAACCCGGTATACTTTTACATTTTGAAATAGAGAAGGCTTTTCTAGCTATAAAAAGATAAGGCACGATAACAATATTCTCAACACTAAATAAATAAGATTCAACTAAGTCATGAAAATTAGCAATAAACCTAGTCGTAAAAATAAATTGAATTTAAATTAAGTGCTCATATTTAAGTCTTCCGGCAGCTTAGCAATGTTCTAAATGATTACAAAAAGTATACACTGTATGATAATATCAGGGGGCGGTCTTTTTAAAATAGTCATGCGTATTCGGTTTTTCAAGTCGTAAATTCTTAGGCTAATTTCGATAAATCGTTAACTTTAAATAACCCTATAAAAAGTAGGTTAAAGTAGACATCTAAAGAATGTGGCGGCCATTCTAAAACTCTTTCCTGCCAACTCGCCTATGTGGGAAGCCATTGCTTAAAAACTGGCAAACACGTCCACCAAATTGAGCTGGAGCTCCATCTTGTTGGTACTAACTATGCGATAAATGAGGATATTCTAAATTGGGCTGTAAATTTGAAATGGCTGGAATTATGTGATCAACTAAAAGCTGTAAATAATAATAAGCATTTAATTTATCTGAATTGTGTATTTACCCATATTACCAGTTCAGGCGTTTAATTTCTGTGGATATTGAGCAACTCTTCCTTCCAATGAAGATTTTCAGCATTCCAATATCTGTAATTATGGCGGTTTGCCTAGCCATTTAAACAGGTTTTTAAAACCTGGTGCGGTATTAATATGTTCTATTATTAATTCACAAATCTGCATTCATCCTATTGGGGTAATGTTGTTGTAGTTCTTGAACTAAATGGATGTTGTAAGGGCTACAATCATTGGTTTTCAATATTTCCCTAGCAAACGAAATACTAACATTATAATGCAATGCAAGATAGAGTACACTTATATTGGGATTTGTCTGAACATCTGAGCAATTGCAAATGCAAAGAATCATTTCTTATACCAATTTCGCGAATATGCGTTGGTTTAGTAAATAATTAATGTTAAAGGGGATTAGAATTATTATTATCTTAGTCAACATCTATTGAGGTAAAAATGCATATGAAATGTAATTTTAACATTGTCTAAAAGCAAATTTTATTACTATTTAAAGTAAAATTAACCACCCAATGACAAAAATTGTGCATTATAATGAGAATAAGGAGCAAATTTACTATCTTCAAATAAATGTATCTCGTAGATAACTATCATTGCTACCATTGTATTCAAAATTGTTTGTGTGGAAAATATCAGGAAGAGAAATTTAACTGGACATGGTACAACAGGTCCTAAGATAGACAAATCGGCTGCTGGGATATAATTATCAAGTATACAGTAATAATTCAATCCCTAACTATGATGGAAATGCCAAATAGCAAACATACAAAAAGTAGAATAAAACAAAATATCTGGTAACGCAAAACGCAAGGTCGTAAGTCTTTATCTAAAAAATTATACAGACCGAATTTCTAAATTTTTAAGGTTTATTGATTAGAATATTTGGTTTCAAGATTGAAAATTATTTTGTATCCACTATAAAGTTCAAAGATTTAAAAACTATTTAGTGTTTTATTATTAAATGCAGAAGATTGTAATTTTAAGGAATACAGTTAATTTTAAACTAAATTTTATGAAAAGTATATTATGTAATAGTACTTTATACTTGTATTCTAATAAAATATAAATTTTCATGCAAACTTTATGATTTCAGATTGCAATAACATTGATGGTGATGGCTTCAATAACAAAATTAGTACAGTGTGATCCAGTTCCAATTATACGGCAAGTAAGTGAAATTAATGACGACGGAAGCTACAGTTATGCATATCAGACAGGAAATGAAATCTACGCTGAAGAACGAGGTTTTTTAAAAAATTCCACCAAGACCGAGACACAAGTAGCCGAAGGACAATATCAGTATCAAAGCCCTGAAGGTCAATTGTTTAGAATTATTTACCTAGCAGATGAAAATGGATTCCAGCCACAAGGACATCATTTACCCACTGTGCCACCTATGCCACCTCTTATCAAAAAATCTCTGGAATATTTAGCGTCATTGGCATCTAAAAAGAACTAAAAGTGTATTTAATACGTTTGTGTAAAGATTGTTTCATTTCCTATTAAACATACTGACAATGACTAGGCGGTCCATATTTACATTTACACTATAATTTTAAATTCAATTCTGTTAATTGTTACCAAAGATATGAGTCATGTATATCTCAGAAGTTTTTATTTGTATTTCAAAAACGATCATTTATATTTGATAAGTAATTATTTTAAAAAAATGTTTTGAGAAACAAGTTTACAATAATTTTCATTGTAGATAATTTCAGTTAATGTCCTACTAATATGGCAGCAGTACCGAAGAACACAATCACCTACATTTCTTGGTATATTATCACTAGTTTTCTCAAGGTTTATAGTTCACGCCGCGCCACGACATTTCAAATTGAAACCCGTAAAATTTCACTTAATAAGTTTCGGACAGCAATAGAGACCATTTTTGTAGAGAACTTAATCATCACAGTCACCCATGCGTAGACCATCCCCGAAGAGTTTGATCTCGAAGCTGATTAAGAGGTACCCTTTAGAAAAGCCAGACTCCCGATAACCACGCCCAAATGCGTTTGATTATCTTAAAATGCAAAAGACGCTTTCTGATATAATGACGTCATAAAAATAATAAAGTTATAGAATGCTTGTATTGAGTTTAAATCAACTACGCCGGTAATGCAATCAAATAATTATACATATTCTGGTCAAACTCATATTTTGTAAATTTCGGTATGCAGCCTAACATACAGTAATTTTCATTTATAGTTATTAATAATATTGCAAACGCAGTGTTATGGGTAGGAAGTTATATAGGCATATTAATAGAAAATTTTTTAGAGGTACTACCATAAAAAACATCTTAAAATTAATTAACTGAAGAAGATAATGGACAAAATGACATGGTTATCAATTTTATTAATGCATTTCATATTACAAACAGAAAAATAGTAACACCTTTACCTAGTTATAAATTTGTTTGAAATGCATAAAAGAAATAGGTTGTTATTAACCATAACTAGATTATTATTAATGGTTGGCAATTTTTTTTATTTTTTGACCAATTTTGTTCACTGTTCACAAATCTAGCTTTAGAGCGTTTGCAACTCGCTAGAAAAATTTGATTTTAATTTATAAATATTCACACATTTGCTTGTCGTACGGTAACGAAAGGGCCATTCCTATCGCGTTCTGTCTCAAAATATGTAATTAGACAAGCTAATTCCTGTGGTTTCGAAATTCTAGCAACTGTATATACACTAATTAAACTAGCACAAAAATTATCCAAACTTTAACGAACAAAATCATATACTAATCTACAATGAAAATATTAGAAGCGCAGGTATTAAAATTACAGCAGAAAAAAAAGTTCAATAGGTCTAAAAAGGTCTGTTTTAGTAATAAATAATAGGAATAAGGAAAGCAAAAAGAAAATAACGCACATAACCAATTTGCTATAAAAATAATTAGACATAATAATCAGTATGGTCAATTTTGTAAAATAACTATGAAGTTCTAAGTACTACAAAAGCATAGACCTATATTTCAATCAAATTTTGTGATAATCTGATCCCAAATATAAATGTTGTTCTCCTAATAACTGAAATGTAAGAAAGAAAGTCATAAAACTAAGGTAAGGTGTTTATAACACGAAAATAGGCAACCCATTAAGCAGCATCATATTCTATTCTAAATTATTTCACAGTAGTCCTACATATAATTTCTAAAAGAATACAGGGAATTTAAAATTTTTATATTCAAAAAGTTTAATTACATACCAGGTAGAAAAATCAGGGCTAAGGGATTTAAGGATTAAAATGTTATATTCAACTAGGGGGTCTGCCTAATTTCTCGCCAACATAATTCTAGATTAGATTTCTTTAGTTAATAATTTCTGTTTAATAATCTTAATGTGATATTGAATGATAATTTAGTTATTTATGGCTGATTTTAATTTGATTGTACATACTACTATTAAAACCCTTAAATTAAATTGATCATTGAATTAGTTTCTGGTTGTGTAATGTATAATAAATTTGTCAAATTTAGCACTAAATTGTATTTAAAGGATTATATCTCATAATTTGGGCCAAAAGGCATTTTTGTTATTTTTTAGATGTGCCTTTCGAATACAGTATATTTAGAATTATTCATTTTAACCTACATATAATTCTAAATATAAGAATCCATTTCTTGTATCAAACAGAGGCATTATTTTAGAAGGATTTGGAGAATTATTTTAGAATTCTACAGTTTATTTATAAACAAAAAAATTAACAAATTAACTCTATAATAGGCTAAAATCAATTTTTAATAACATGTAGATAATACATATTATGTATGTAGATGCACCTAACTAATTTGATTCCATAAATAAGTATCAATTGATGCATGGGGTTATAGCCAAAACAGTTATTTAATTGATCATTGAATCTTAAAATTTTTGAAAACACTATAATGGACGATTAGAGGAAGGGGGGATATGGAATAGAGTGGTAATATGGAGTACCCTCATTTCTACAAAGCTACGCAGCGCCATCTATCGATGCTATCATGAATAAAAACCTCTTAAGTGTCGGAGTGAACACGCTTTGTCCCATTATTCTTGCTTCTTCTTCGTAAGCCTAACACTCGTAACGAGCATCGAAAGCTTATATCGGAATAGTACAATTAAATTAGTAAGAAAAGGAGTAAAAAGGTAAGAACATTGTTTCGTTTTTGGGTGTTAACAATACTTAAGTGACCTATATACGTAATTAACTTCGTTTAGTGATAAATAATCAAGGTTGTTTTTTATAAGTTGAGCGGGAAGTTCAAGGCATGGGGGGTTTCAATATGGAATATTCCATATTAGCATCCATATTTTCCTATTTCACATTGCAGAACATAAAATTATATCGAACGTGGTCATTAAATTAAATAAATAGAAATATAAAAAACACTAAATGGCATATTTAAACTGATAATTTGTGTTAAGATAAATAACAATTGGGGCTCACTCTTGTTTTTAAAGGAATTTTACCGTATTTCTCACGATTTAAGCTGATGTTAGTCTAATGGTTTGCAAATCTTAGGAGACAAACCCTCGACTTCGCTAAACACTAGAACTGGGTAACTAGTTTAATACTGAATCTATTCCAATTTTCAGATGTCTGGCAAATATTGAAATCCGGAGGCAAAAAGGCGCAAACAAGGGGATGGAGTTGACATAGAAAATGCTATCAAAGTCGTGAGGGAACATCGCATGACATGTCTACTTGCGGCCAAGACCTTTAGCGTTCCGCGAGCCACCCTGTTTCGCTTTTTACCAACAGATCAACCAGATCCAGCGGAACCTGACGCACCTGAGTCGCCACAACCACCACCACAACTAAACAGTCCAACAATGATTCGACCAGGTCCCACTCTTCGTAAAAATAGCAGAGGACGTGGTCGTAGACGTGGGGGGGGTCGTCTGTTATCATAACAGTTTATCCGTATAAGAAAAGTCTCGAAGATTCCTTGAATAGATCGTCAGGGGCATGCTCCGTCAATGCCCATGATATTCCATCTACATCTGTGGAGTCTACCAGCGGACGAAGACGAGGGCGCGGACGCGGATGACAACGAGCATCCGGATGTAAAAGAACCCTAGGCTTCAGTCACCGAAGAGGCCACACGCCAAGGCAATTAGAAGTAGAGGAGGAGACAAGCGAGGAATCAGAAGATGAACTGGTACTGAATTCCGATTCCGACATCTCTGACGACCAAACGGCCAAAAGAAAGCCATCGGAAAAGGATGCAGAATGCTTGTTCTGCGATGCTAAGTTCTCCGATGATCAGAGAAGAGAGCAATGGATTCAGTGCTTTCTATGCAGGCAATGGGCGCGCGAAACGTGTTCAAGTTCTGAAATAGGAATTTTTATTTGTGATTTTTATAGACCTTGTTCCATTTAAACGTTTAATAAAGGTTACTTTTAAGCAGACTTTAATTATTAACTCTCCATTACAGATATAAAACAATATTAAAATTGGTGGTGCTAATATGGAATAGGGTATTCCATATTGCCCCCTGGGTTGGCAATATGGAATACTTTCCCATTGTATTAAATATATTAATATACGGCTTTGCATCTAGTTAGCTAAAATCCCAAAGAATAGTAGTCACATAAAAACCAATTAAAACGCAGTTTGCTATCGTTTTGGCGGGGGAAAATGTCTTAGGTATTTCATATTGCCGCACCCCCTTCCACTATTTTATTTTTCTCCCGACCGGTAAAAAAAGCTAGTTATATATTCGGTTTTAGATATATAATGTATCATTATATCCATGGCCGATAATGAGGGAATAATAAATGCACTTTTCCCCAAGGGAATAAAGTGTTGTCGTGGTTACACATACATGATAGCTTGATTAACGACATTATCGGGTTGAAAATAACTTCTAAATTGCAGGTTAGGGTTGCTCGCTATAAAATTAAAAATGAAGCCTTTTATAATTTGATTGAATTAAATCTCTATGAGCTAAAATTGAATTTCGATAGGTTTTCAGCAAATAGTATTAACTATTACGTGTATTGGATGGTTGAGTGCCTAGACTATAGTAACAGAGATGTGTGGTAACGAATGTATAGTGCAATGGCGGCCTGTGGTTGAAGTATATTCCATATACGTAAGAGAAAGTAACTATATTATATTGTTTTTAAAGCTTTACATCACAAACCACAAAGAAAAAATGTAATTACTCTCTAGAACACGTGTAGATAATTAAAAAAAACGCTATTGGAAAAGTAATTACTACAAAACGTACAAGCAGATGTGAATAATTTTTAAAGTAAACCCTGGGAGTAATGTTTATGCTATGCGACTGACGTCATGGTTACCATGACAACCTAGTCTATAAGTACAAACGTTTTGTATACTAGCTCCTAGAACTTCATTTGTACAATAATTTGCAATTTTTGTGGATGTAATTTTAAGCGCTTTATGAATTGAAATTTTTTAATTTTTTAGTATTTTAATATGTTTTTGATCTCAATAAATGAATATTATAATTATATACTAAA
>JAHWXV010233064.1:0-15493 GCA_024586415.1 Phrixothrix hirtus | reverse complement strand
AATGTTTAAATTTTATATCTGAGCATTACATTTAATTCCAAACAACTTATCTAGATAAAATTATTGCCTATCTCCAAAAATAAGATTAGTTCACTCTTGATATAATTTTAGGTTTTCTGAATTTTCTTGCACCCTGTATGTTATATCAAAATTTCAAGTATGGTAAGGAGATTTAAAACAAGCAAAACTTTTTATGAAGAGTGACTTCTTTCGGTAAAATGATAAACAAAAATGTTTACAAGTATAGTTAGGTCCAACCGGGGACACACGGTATAGGGGGAATTCTAACCTCCCTACCAAACTAAAATGATAACTAGAGGTGATCAAAATAAACTTTTTTTCAAATAAAGTTTTGATCTAATTCTAATAATAAGAAAGTTACAACGGTTTAAAGTTCTTATAAATTAATGCCCACTTATTGAGTGCCGCTGAGCTTTTATTGTATTGACGTTTACATAGAAATGCAAACACTTTGTATGCTGACCCTGCATTTCTGATATCCGTGGAACCTGTTGGTGTACATTCTCAACAGTGGTATTGATGCGACGACGTAACTCGTCGATGGTATCAACTTCGGTGGCATATACCACTTCTTTCATGTAACCCCATAAGAAAAAGTCAATTAAGTTAAAATCTTGACTACGTGGAGGCTATGAGATAAAGCCGCACCGACCAATCCACCTCTGCGGAAAAGGGGTATCGAGATGATCTCATAGACCACGACTAAAAGTGTAGGACAGCCGTCATGCATAAACCACATCTTACGACGCACAGCCAAAGGGATGTCTTCGAGAAGTTCTGGTAGAGCTTCTTGCAAAAGTGTAAGTAAGAAGCGCCGTTAAGGCGTGCTGATAATTCAACAGACCCTATCAAGGTGTTGTTTATAATTCCAGCTCACAGATTTAAACTAAAACAATGCTGAAATTTATTTTGACGGATCGTGTGTGGATTTTCTTCTGCCCGTGTGTGGTAATTGTGAAATTTGAGAACACTATCTCGTGTTAAACAACATTCTTCCGTTACCAATACGTACGTTGAAAATTCTCTTTCTCTGTTACGTCCATCTAATAACCACTCGCAAAACTGCTGCCATATCGAATATTCACCTAGAACCAATCCCTACACTCTTTGAAAATGGTAGGGGTGTAAACCATTTTTAAGCAATGTATTCCAAACAAAGGATTGGGAAACTTAGACTTGTTGGGCAATTTGTCGTATACTTGTAGTTGGATCATTATCTACCATATCCAAAATTCCTTCTGTTACATTTACCACGATTTGTTATGACCTGCCACCACTATGACTTTGTTTGGGTTGTAAATTCCCAGTTTCTCTTATGCGTCGAATTACTCCGAGAAAAGCATTTTTGGAAGGCGTTTGTCGATTTGGAAATCGTTCAAAATACATACGTCTTGCACCCTTTATATATAATTCTAGTTTGCAACTTATTTTATAAGCAATTGTTGTCTTTGATAATAATTATAAATTTCATTATTAGTATCATTCCAAAGTTTTAATAATTTGATCACAGCATTGCTTTTATTATAAAAAATATTGTTTATTTAATTGGATGAGCTGCATGGCTGGAATTTTCGTTTCCGTAATTCAATATTTAAAAATATTCATTAGTTTAAAGAATTTGCTTATTTAATTCGTATATACTTCCTACACTTGAGAAATTTTCTCTCGTACAAAACAAACTGTCAATTCTCAGAAGATTCTTTGATTTAGTTTTTTCGGATTAAAATAAAAGTTAATTTTTAATCACAATTTTGTCGATTCCTTTTGGCCTATTTGTTGCACTTGGATACTTTTAAGTGGTACCTTCAGGTACGAAATAAGTTCAAGTCTCCAACGAACCAATTATTTTGTATTGTTTTGATCGCACAACAACTCGCTTGCTGCGATAATGAACAAAACTCGGTTTAAGTTATTCATAGACAATCAGAATACAGCTTGTACAAAATAAAACAAAGGTCAGCTAAAGAACAAATTTTTTTTGCACATTCACTTCATGAATTTCAAGTTAAAACTGAGAATTTCATATATTTTTCTCGAGGAACACTTATATAGTTGTGCGAAACGCCAAGACACAATATACCTTAACATTTCTGTATATCAGTTTTAGGTCAAATAACCTTAATCTAACAGTAACATTAAATAAATAGAAAACTTTGATTTTATATAGGTAGAGACCTAGATAGATGATCGAGTACTTGTCGAGACAATAGGGAGATCGTAAATTCGAACCTGAGCCGAGGGCTGAGTTTTTATTTTTCTGATCTCCAAAGATAAAAAATGAAAATTTAATTTATGTAAGTTCGAAATTATTTTTTGTCATCAAAAGGGCATATTTTTCAATCCTCTAATGAGAAGCAATGATCTCAAAACATTTAGAGATTTTCTTTGGTATGTTATTTATTTACAGCGATATTCATTTACAATGTACAATCTAAATGCATATTTTTCCTAATATATGGACATACACTACATACTTTAAAATTTAACTAATTTCAATTTTAAGCGCAAATTCATTATGTAACTTGCCATTTGTCAATTTAAGCTTGTTTTAGAAAAATAAAGTGCACTATTTCTTTAACAATTGTTTGTTTAACATCGGTTTCAAAATGGAAAACCAAAAGCAACATTTTTGTGAAATGAGGAAAAGTACTTGGACTTCGTGAGAATCCTCAGAAGAAACGCGTAACCTTGAAGTGAATCTCATGAAATAAAACCACGACATGAACAATCGAAAAACTCTTTCACGTCAATGAACAGCGACGACCATACAGGGAGACAAAATGTATCAATTTGTACATATAAATAGTCGTTGGGCCGCTTGCGATCTGGTGAGGGGAGAGAAATTTGGGCTGACTGAAATGCGCTAAACGCCTAGCAGTTGTTAGAGAAAAACAACACTGCGGGGTCTCCCACCTGACCGATTTACTACCAACAACAGCTTTCTGTTACCAATGATGAAGTCGACGATGGCCGATAAAGTAATTGGGAAAAAAATTTCAGAGAGGATTTTGTGAAAACAGATTATTTGAAAATTTTATGGACATGAAATATAACAAAACAAGCGAAAACTGTAAATAAAGCTTTGGAAAAACGCCTGGTATTGGTCAAATCCAAAAGTCCCAAAAGGGAATCGTAATAACAGCACATTTTATAAAATTTACCGAAGCCTTATAAACAATTGAATACATCTCCTGGGAAAAAATATTCCACAAACAAACAATTGGTTGCGTACCGACACGAAATCTGAACGTATCTCAAGAACCATTGTGGCTAAGGAATACCATTACTTTAAAGCTGAATGCTTAAAAATAATGACGGACGAAATATGTTTCATCCTTTAGGGTAATAGTCATCGATCCATTTTCAAGGTGTGTACGAACCTAAGAGACCGTGTTATTTTGATCCCGCGTTGTTTGGAGAATGTGGTAGCTAAGAGGAGCAAAATTTTAATTCGAAGAAGTAAGAGATGTCTGGTTTATCCAAAGACAAGTTCACAATTTTTTGCCCGGTGAAAGAAGTTTGTATCACTTCAAGTTGAGATTGTTTGTTGCGTTAGTCTGCCACTAAAAGACATCGGGGTGTCCCTGCGGCTTGTAGTTTCTGATACCAGTGGGCATCGTCCCTAGTGGTAGCCTGAAAGAGACAGTAAAGAGACCCAAGCTCTTGGCTGTATAATGAGACAAAGATGACTTTGGGTTTAGTAAGTTCATCGAATATGAGACGCTGCAGCCCATAGCTTCCGATACAAGCGGACAGCACCACTTAATGTTGTCTAGAAAGAGAAAGTGAAGCATCCTTATCGCTTCAGCTTCCTAGAACCTCTAGAACCTAACGACTTCCAAACAAGGTCTTGCAGCTCTGCCATATAATGCAACAAGTGCCAACTTTGGGTTGAATTCGAAAAAGTACACGGTTTACCAGCTGAATGGCGAGTCCTGACGTAACGACTTGATGGTAGTGAAGTTCGCTCTAAGGGAGGTCCCATTTCTATCCATATAAGAGGTCTAGAAAATGTTTTGCGAGTACTCCGTTGCGATGCGCAACTCGTTGGACTAGCAATTGTTTACCTAAAGAAATATGTTTTTGTCAAAAAATTGCATAACTAAAATTCCATGTTTTAGGTGATGAACGAATAGATTGACGATTTTTCTGAAAAGTTCGAACAGAAAAATCGTCTCCCACCAAGGATGTTTAATAGTTTTAACAGTTTATCTTGTAAAAAAAATTTAAAAAAATAAAAATGAGCATTCCAGAAGATTCCATACAAGTATAATAGAATATAATCACAAATGACTCATTACTGCAACTGGTATCTAAATAAATTCAAGGTTGCGGTAATGAGGCATGGCATTAAAAATTATTACATCAACATTATAACTAATTTTATTCTTGATTTTACCTGCATGTTCTAGAATATCTCCTTTCCTTATAAATGCCAGTTTAAATTCCTTTAGTTTTAGTTTTGCAAAATCTTGTGTTAAAAACTGTTATAAATAAATAGAAATATAAACGATTATTAGTGTGCTGTAAAATAAATGTAAATAAATCATTGTAATTTAGCTGGTTTTGTTACAATATTTTTCAGATTATACGTTCTTGTGACTTTCATCAAATAAAATTTTGAGGACGAAAATAAATTTCGTACAGCAGTTACAGTAGGTAATTGAACCTCTGGAGGAATGCTAAAAGCTTTTCATTCCAAAAAAAGGCATATTTTACAACAGTCAAATTTGAATTTTTTGATATTACGTAAATATAAAAAGGAATACAACTACTATATAATATTAGATCTTATCATAAATAAAAGCATTAAAATTAATAGTGCACGTGAGAAAACATAAAGTACCTACCACATCTAAAATACTCTACAAAATTTGTAAAAAAAACAACAGGCTAATAAATTTTTAATTATAATTAAGCAGCTAGAAAATCTAGAGAATAATAATAAAACCCCAACGTTTAGCGCAAGTTGTAAATGAATTGCAACGATTAACAACTTAACAAATTTATAATGGTGAAATCTGCAATTAAGGTAAGCGCTAGGAAACATTTTTATTGTTATTGTTTAAGGTTTAATTATTCAGCTCTGTAACTGTAGAAAGGAGATGGATATACTATTGAACTGCTATCTATTATACTGTAAATGATTTAATTAGCATAATAAAGATCATCGAAGATGTTACGTATATCTTCTGCAAATTTTAGCATTAATAAATTAATAAAACAATGGGGCAGCTATATCGTGATCGTTTAAATTTTCAGTTACGACTTGCTATGGTAATTACATAATTTTGATGAATATTTTAGGCATAGTCATATAAATGATGATTGCATAAGTGACATTTATATTATTCTAATTTAACCTTAATCTAATATATAAACCATATTTCCACTCGCCGTTTATTTTTATTCCGCATGCGAAAGTGACATTCTAAATTGTGCACTTTTGCTAAGTAAATGGCAAATGGTTATTATTAAACTGTCTCAATAATGAAATGCAAACAATTTGAATGTTTTAATTGTAATTTGCCGCTTTTTTGGCTGCCTAAAATGCTGCTTTTTGTAACGTAACTTCCATAGTTTGCCCTACTTGGAAATTTAAACTAAACAATCGCATGGTAACAGTGTAACAATAATTCGTGTGTGAGAAGGAAAATTCTTACCTATAAAATTCAATATTCCTATGAAAACTAGATTTTACAAATCTGTAAGTTTCATAATTAAATTTACGTTTACGTTTACTAAAAGCTGTTGTATTTACAAAGCATCGCTAAAACTAAACTATGAAGCACGCTCCGGAACGTAACGAAAGTGGGTCTTAAACGTATCAAGAAAGATGACGTGAAATCAAGAACCTATTCCAATGTATAAAGTTAAAGCTTAGAAACCACGAGGGTGGTTTGAATTATAAAATACAGAAGTTAGATAACCGTGACAGGCGCGCGCAATCTCAAATTTACGTGCATTTATCGACAGATAAGCATTTCCGATCTCAATTCAGCAGAGTTTGACAAATTAAAAATATGGTCAGAAAAACTGAAACGTATTCCAAGTTGGAGGTGCGTGCAGTCATCAGATTTTTGCAAGAAAAGGAAACAAGCCCGTGATATTCATCGAGATAAATTACCGTTTATGGACAAAGTGTTTAGGCTGAAAAGAAGTGTGTGCGCGGTGTAACACATTTAAAGCTTGCAGACCAAGAGCTTCGCACACTGATAAACATTATGCCGTTGTTGAAGGTTTTATAAGGGAAGATCGCAGAATCAAAGTGCATGAAATTTCTGAAATAACAGGAACCCAAAAACGACGATTGAAACTATTCAATCTTTAAACTTCCGTTACATTTCTGCTCGTTAAGTTCCGAAAATGTGATCTGAGGAACCCAAAAATGTCAATTGAGAAAAAACTTTTTTTGGAAAGATTGATCTAATTTGAATTTATGCGTTCACTCCAGAATTCAAACAAAACTCTAGTTGCAATGAAAATTGTGTGCAACCATTAACTACTACCAAACTATCGGAAAATTGCACCAAGTCATTAAACAACAGAAGTAAAGCAATTAAATGCTGGAGCGAGGATTCTGCAAGATGCTGCCCGACCTCAGACATCAAATCATTGGAAAAGAGCAAGTAGGAAGTGTGGTTGTGTCTCTGTGGTCCTTTCAAGAATTTATCTGGAAAAAATTTGGAAACTATACCTCGCGTGCTGTGGACGAAACGAATACCATAAAGAAATTTTTAAACCCTCGAAGCGGTAGGAAAAACGTTTGTAGAAAAATGAACAAATTTTGCGAAATAAATATAGACAAACTCTGTCCAAACTCTGGACCGCCCGCGTGTTACTGCTAAAAACTTAAAATTTCAGCTTGAAGTTTTGCATTCACAAACTACGGTCAATCATTAGAAACAGTAATAACATTTATAAAAGAATTTAACAAATTTGGGCCGGAGAGAAACCTTGTAAGGTGGAAGTCCTACAATTCGTGTGTTTCTACAAATACCCAAAAGTAGTTTCAGACCATGATTTCGGATTTAGTTGGAATCATCATCAGTGAAGCGCACTATTTCTAATTTTGATTAATATTTAATTTGTATTTTAAGCAGCTTTATTTAATAGATGACGTTGCAGTATACTCGTTATCATACAAGTTCGTGGATTAATTTCATATAATACGCGAATAAAAGCCGTGTTTATGCAAACCGTTGAGAGTACGTTTCTTTGATAACGCATCCAACCAGATCCGACACTGCGGTCTGACTTTTCTCAAAGGTTTTGCTTGCATTTTATTGTACGGCTTCTAAACTTCATATTTGCTACATTCCTTCTGTTGGTAATGAACACAAATACTTTTTTGATATTCTTATTAAAGTTGAGGATTTATTTCTATCCGTAAGAAATTTTCACGCCCTTTAAGAGTTTGTGGTTTCACCCGATACCTGATGGCATATGAGGACATATCCCTTACCACTATTCGCAACAATTTGGGATCAGTATTTAGGGCACTTTTTCTACTGCCGGATTATCCTTTCTTTCTCACTCCTAAGCTGCATTGGAATGTTGGGTACGATTCTGCGCATCCTGTGCTTATTCTGTGCTTACAGCTGGGATCTAAAGCAATGCTTTTTACTCTCGAACAGTGTTTAAGTGCTGTTTATATCCGGATTCTCATATATCTTCCCCTTGGAAGAGCTAATTGTCCTCATTGTTTTCTCAGCCACCATGACTAACGGGACTTTTCAGTGTTTGTGTTTGATTTCTTTCGGCGAGATCTTCCTTTATGTCCTGTTAGTCTGTTTATTTGTTTGTTTTGAGGTTGAAACTTCAGGATGTAGAAATTCCCTTGGCCCGTTGGACTGGAACTGCTACAGCCATTTCGTCATGCCTATTAGAATTTTGCCGAATCTAGAGAAGTTCCACGTCAGTAGCGATTTTTAACGTGCCAAACATTACATTGCCACGTATATTCAGAGATTCCTAAAATTACAATCTTTGAGGATTTCCCTCTTATTATTTTATAGTTTCAAGGTCTCCATGGTATTTTGAATGATTTCAAATTGTAATTGTTTCAGCTACTATTTTAATATCCTTAAAGACTTCTTTATTATATAACACCATTGGAGGGAAGTTTCCGTGGGTGTTGGGGCGCTCTTTCTCTTGTCTGCTATTTCTTGTTCTGAAATCAATGGACTCTTCTCTTCAACCGTATGCACTTCCATAACTGGAGTATTTCAGTAGTTTCTTCCTTTCTACGTCTGACGTCTTGTATTTAAAGCCCTTCTTTCTTTTATTGCCAATTGTTTGAAAACGACCTCCCATTCGGCTTGGAGAATTTTACCGCGTTCTGTAGATGCCTAGTTGTAGTTACTGCTTTCGCATATCTTTCAATATTAGTCCTGCTTATCTTTATCCAGGTATATACATACATACTGTGCTTGTAAGAGTATCTGTTTTCAATTTTTCGATATCTAGTAGTATATAGTAGATACCATGCAAAATTTCATGGGTGGTGAGGAGGCGCGTTGGGACGCGTAGAGCAGTAAGTAAGTACAATTTCAACCTAAAGATATCGATACCACTAACGAATTTCAAAAATGTTTGAAAGGTGCAGTCAATATATATAAATTGGCTTTTTGCCCCGCCACCTATAAAATTTTGAACGGACTCTAATATACGCGACTCATTGCAGCAAAGCAGAAAGGATTCAACGTATCGCTAAACGTACCGCTCTAAACGAAGCTTAGTTTGAATTGAACAACAACCACGCATATATATTGCTTTGCTTACATTAATTTCTCAAATAGATGTGTCCTACCTATACTTTGGCAACTTTTCGGCCCGTTTTGACTGACGTGAGCCCAAGAAGGAAAAACTTGTTGACTAAGGAAAAACTTCCACTAGTTTATTTAGAACACGTGATGTGCAAGTTCTTTTATGATCTTGAAGATCATCTTTCCCACAATCCTTTCTATTGTTTCCTTTAAGAATAAATTAGTGGTTGCTTTTAACTTTGCCTGTGTAATTCGTTTACGCCGGCGCCAATTGGTGTGGTGGTTAGCATGTTTGCCTTTTCACCCAAGAAACGCGGATTTAAACCCGATCGAGGTCGATGAATTTAGCAGCCGAGAAAAATTTAGAAAATGCGCCTTCTTCTCGGATAAGGAAGTAAAATTTTAGGTCCCGTGTTAATGTGATGTTTGGCACGTTAAAAATCCCTACTGGCGTGGAACTTCTTCAGATTCGGCAAAATTCTAGTAGGCACGACGAAATGACTATATAACAGTTCTAGTCAAAACCCTCAGCGACAAAACAGATGACTTAGGTAGAGCCGCGAGCTTGCCGTATTCCCCTAGCAGTTGCTGTATTTTTGGCGGGTACAATTGTTAGCATTGGACAATCTAAATAAAGGTAACTGCCCACACATTTTACGCAACAAAATGATACAGCCCGTATATACCAAACTCTAAATATTGAATTGAAGGTTGCTAAATAAAAACAATTGATTTAACCATTTTATTGTGCTTGATAACGAAGACATATTTTTTTCAAAACGTTTCGTCTATCATTTAACGTAATTTATTTCTATCTGGCCTTTTATTAAGAGAAAGCTCAATTATACTTTACTATCCGTGGAAACGACAATCTGAATTTTTTGACCTTAATGTTGTGTTTCTATTTGCTCTTCCAGACTCTTCGGGAGTTTCAGCTTCTTTTTCTTTCTTTCCTATGCATTGCTTTTCTTCATTTTGCGCTTCTTCGTGTATTTAGTTTTGTTCTATCTGAACGTTTGTTTTCTTCTTCTTCTTCGCTTGTTTGCATAACCTCTTTAATGTGCCTCTTCTACTGTACTTGTTGTTTTTATTTGTTATCATTATGGCTGGAGTCTCTTTAATTGTTCGTAAGCTTCATTATGACCTCATTTATATTTATTTCTCCTAGTCTTCATTCATGTAAAACGGTTTGTACGAAACTGCGGAAACCACTTGCTTATTCTTAACCCACTTTTACTAAAACAAAAGGAGCCTATCGTACAGTAAACATTTTTTAAGTTAGCTTTCTTTCAAGTGAGGATCTTGATAGCTGCCTCAGTACAACACATAGATATGAGGTTTTACCGGTATTCATCCAACCCGTACTTCTCTAACACGAGTTTTGTAATTGACTAAAAGTGTTTCTTAGGGACTAGCAGCGCATACATGCCGTGCCACTTTGGAAGAACTTGTTAACTCCGTAGTGGCGAGCTTGCGTTGAAATACGGTATCCAATAGGAAGATGTTTGGAGAAATGCCACAAGCTTGACTTGCACTACATTATCCAACCCTAAAAATTTCCAAAATTGATATCGATTTTGAGGAATTCAACCAGACCAAGCAAGAAGCCTTGAAGGAAGTACGTTGTTTGAAGAATATCGAGGTGCTGGAGTAGCTGTTTCTTTATTTGTGGAGTATGGCCGAGTAAACACGAAAGGATATAAAAACACGAGTTACTGTTCTCTGTTCTCCCATTATCCTATACTGAAACTTCTATTAAAGTGGCAGAAACTTAGTCTGTCAAAACTTAACATGATCTGTTCCCTGAGATTGTTTTTCCTAGATGTCCCTCACATCGAATACACACCATTCCATTGCCAAAGTCCAAACTTATTTGTGTCCAGGAAATTCTTCTTACAAATTCGAGAAACATTTTCTTCAGATATTAAAAGAACGCGCACGCCTCGAATAATAGTTCCAGAGTCTGCTTGAGCAACATCAAAGACCAAATTATCAAAATAATGTTGTTTGTCAAAAATCACACGAACAATAGCAATAGGGCAAAATATAACATATACGGGCGAATATTAGTGCATCAACTCTACTACTAGACCTGGAGATGTTTTTAGATCGCAATGAAAATTGACGGCCTCTTAGAAAAGGCAAAGCGCTAGGTACCGTAGGAAGGAATTATGCTAAAGATAAAATTATATCTTCGATTAGAACAAAGGAAGTTTTGGAGTGACGGAAGGACCTTATCAAATTCTCAAATCGCAATTTCTGCGGATGAACTGGGGGGAAGGTGGGAAAAATTGGTGACAATGTCTACTGTTGTTTTACTAACTCGTTTACAAGAAGCACGCATCCGAACTGTACCAAATTAGCTGAGAAAACTCATTTTCACTTACATTTTTGATCAAATGACCATACCAGTGGCAATATTAAAATAACTTTTTCGTTTTGTTATTTTTCTCTTACTTACTAATATTTGCAACATACAATTTAATACCCAATATTGAGTAACAATATATCAACTTTATATATTTACAATCAATTTCGTGTTGCTTGACGAAAGAGTTTTTGAAAAGAAAGTTTCGGACTTTCGGGGAATCCGCTTTTTTTAACATATTCTAGGTATGTGTAATTAAAACTTCTACTCAAACGACCTTGAACAAAAGTCTTCTCTTTGCAAGTATTATCTTTGTTATATGTTCAAAATTATATCATGTAGTTTGACGTAAATATACGTCATGCTTTATAGGCATTTTACAAGGACATCTTTTATAACGTGTATTACGTATTTTTAATCAAGATTTAACCTGAAGTATCTCCGAAGTACTTATTTCACATCTTCTTAACCATTTCATAGTGAATTAAAGTAATTCTAAAATTAATTAGTGTTTAACAACACGAAATTATCATTTTTTTGTTGACGATTGGTAACACGCAACTAACATCGTAGACGTTAATAAACATCAGCGTAAATAACTGGCTGCTACACTATGCACAAGTGTCAAAGCAGTCATGGGAAAAATTTAAACGCAGGTGCGCGCGCTATTTGCATTGCAAATTAGTAATGTAGGTTCGAAGTTTTAATTTTGACTTTAAGCGCGTTTACTATTCATTTATATGCGGCAACCCTGTTTTGATAAATTTACGTCATAATAAAACGCGCCCAATTATGTTTATTATGGAGAAAAGTACATTGAAGTAATTATTCACAACGTTCAAGACACAGGTTAAAGTTCAATAAAGGCGGAGCAGCCGCATCCAATAAGAAACCAACTTGAAAACAATGGCACCGTTAACGACTATCAGTTTATTTAAATTATAAGATACATTTTTAATGATTGCGATTATTTTCGATAAAATATTTATTTATAAATAAATATCACAACTACCTGACCACAAACAAGGTAAAAATTATTTTATTGTACATTTACGCATCATTAAACTTGTTTCCATTAAATATGGATACTTGGAATAAAGCGATTCACGTGTGTTCGCGTCTGTTTATTCATTAGGGGGTGCGTGGGAACACGAGGAAATAAAATTCATACATTTCTGCAGGTGGTCGAAAATGGGCCGGCAATGTACGCTAGATAATTTATTATTTCACATCATTAAAATGTAACATTCATGTATGTTTCAATTCGATGATTTAAAGAAAACCATTTTGGTTGAGTGGGCGATAAACAGATAAAAATTCAGATTTCAAAACTCCTCTGTATGTATAATGCATACATAATAATAGTTAGTTAGATATGGATCTTGTAACAGACAGCTACAAGAAAAAGATGTTGCGAAAGTGAAAGTTTATAACTCAAAACTCATAAGTTACATCTTCATTATTCAAGGATTTTGATTTAGAAATATGTACTACATATACATCAGTTTACAGCCTGATTTATTCAAAGTTCCGTCTCCCAATATAGGAGTATAATCGCTAAAACATTTTAGTTTTATACTTTGTAAAATTTCGAAAATAAATTTGGGTTAAACATTATATTTATGTGCAGCCCCACGTTGTGCGCCGAAATTCAAGAATCAACTCAAACTTCGATCTTAATGTTTTAATAATAAGTGTGAATACGCAACAATTTTTTTGATGCAACGTTTAATGCGGTCAGAACTTGAACCGGTAACTCAGCCGTTAGTTGTTTGATTCCAAGTCCAAAAAACGCGGTTTCGAACCTAACGAGACCGCTAATTTTTCAGCGGATTAGGAATATGTTGATCCATTAAAAATACCAACTGGGGGCTAGAACACTTCCAAATTCAATTAAATTCTAGACGGCATTACTTAATGAAGGCAAAAAGAATTTCCGCACCACGATGCATCAATCACAAAAATAAGGCAAGCTCCATTTGTATGAATTAAAACTCACATTTGAAAACTTATTGCCGAAGGATAAACACAAGGTTGCGGCATCATTTAAAAAGAGCCAGGCGTGAGATTTGATGACCTCTTTGAAGGGAAAACACACATCTTCACTTGCTGTGGGGAAAATTGAGAACCCAACTTTGCACATTGCGGTAGAGTTAATATAAAAAAGCAAAGAAGTTGGAAAAAGGGCTTGAGAATTCAAAACACAAGTTGATTGAGGGAAAAATAAATCAAACCAGGGAAACTTCCCCAGACATTTTTTATTAAAGCAAACTAGTTTCTAATCACATTCTTTAGAAGTTTCCCAAGATTTGCCAGCTCTTTCCTTTCGACTTCTATTTGAGATCCCATTTTATGTCCTGCTTTCGTCTGACATTATTTTCATATATCCACGTACTTTTTCCTTGGAGTACTAGGGAAAGACTACGCTCTTTGCAGCTTCTATTTATTATACTTATACCTGATATTAAAATACCCGTTGAAAAATCAGCGTTTCTAGTTATGGTTATGAAATGAAGCTCCCGACTTAAATAAAGATTATTTCAATTAACTTTATCCCGTTGCTTTCCATTTCTTTGAACCTTGTTTGTGAAAGTACAACGACGTTTTTAAAGGACTGTATTTGTGCTTTATTAATTGAGTCAATATGGGGGGGAGGGATCTACTATACTTGGAAAAACATCTATTCGAGGTAAAAATACTGTTTTCCCCTGTAAAATGTGTACAAAACTCATCAACGACGAGACAGGCCCTTTTTGACGTTTAATTTATTTAAAAACATGATCCACCTGTGGACGGGTGCAAATTGTAATTTTCCATGTCGTCGGAATGATAATTTGTGGTTTTGTAAATTTTGGCTTGTGTTAGGAGAAGATGAAGTATTTAATTGTTCAATGTATGCGCACCTTTGTTTCGACTTCTAACAATAATCTTAGATAGTCTTTCGATGGCGTTCTGATTAATTGAGGATTCATAGCAATGATTGATTATATTGGACTATTCTACAAATATGAAGAATCGAAATGTTCGCATTTGAAAAGTAAAAAGTCATAAAACAGTCATTAAAATAAAAATAAATGAACAGTTACAGGATTTCTCACCACAAATTTTTGTATAACCTAGCAAAGTAAGTAAACAAATAAAAGCTTGTACTTTCATTCAACGTTTCGCCCTTCGAGGCTCATCAGTACGAGGCTCCGCCAGTTTAAATCACAATACATCTACACTTGATATGTGGTTAAAAGGAACTTGTATTTTCATTCGACGTGTCTAGCAACCTCATACTGATGAACCCCAAAGGGCGAAACCAGTGTTATACGAGTGGCTGCGGCACGTTGAATGTAAGTACAAGTTTATATTTATTTACTGCTTTGCTAGTTATGTAAACTTTTGTGGTGAGAAGCCCTGCAATTGTTCATTTATTTTGACTTTAAGGACAGTTTTGTGGCTTTTTACTTCATATATAAAATACTCCTATTTTAACCTATAGATGGCTCTGCCAATCTAAATCGCTTGGAAACCATTAATTAAAATCTTGGTCCTTTTGAGCGCGTATTAGTTGAGAATTGCACCTCTCTGAATTGACTCCAAAGAGAAGGCCAATGATATCTGCTTTATATTCACGTGGAATAAGGAGAATTGGTCGGAAATCTCCATTCGAAACCAATACCTCTCTTCCAAAAGGTATTTTGTTGCCTAAAAATTTTTGTAGAAGAATATTTATAGTTCATTCATTTATTCATTAGCACTGCTGCTTAAGTTATAATACGAGAGCCTCAGTTAATTACATCTACATCCTAGTGGCTAGGGTTTCTGTAATAGGAACAAGTAATTTGAAATCACTATCAACATTTTTTTTCATTTCAATAGATTCGCTGCCATGCCAGATGCAGCGAGAAATAAAACAATGTTATTATTTGAATTTAAATCTCGGAAACGCTGTCGCGTTCAACCCCCCTGGCGCAGCCTGAATATTTTCTATAGTAAAATATAGCATCTTATTTAAAAAATCTCTAAAACGGCGCCCTCTCTCGCTAAAGCCCTTGTCATCACCTAGATTTCTTCACCACTCTACATAGTCTCCTATTTGAACAGTTTATATTCTATTTAAAATAAATTTGATCTTTAAATTTTGAAAAATCGCCTCCTTCCAACCCCACTTTTGTATACCCTTACTACCAGTGATTCTTTTAAAGAAACATATCCGGATTGGCATTTTCACTTTCAAAGGAGACAACAAATAAATATTGAAATATTTACTCAATTTTTACTTTAGTATGCACATAATTAATATTAATAATTCACCTATAAAATATAGAATTGTCCGGGGGGGGGGGGG
>JAHWXV010233055.1:0-10783 GCA_024586415.1 Phrixothrix hirtus | reverse complement strand
AAAATAAATATTAATTTGTATGGATTTCTTTTTTTCAGAAATGTTTCCGTTATCTATATTATAAAATTGACTAGAGCACCCAATTAAATTAAAACATTAACGGCTCTATACAAATCTTCAAAAAAATCAGATACATTTAGGCTCAGCTCGTTGTGAAGGACCCTGCTCATACAGGCACGAGGGTGCTTTCTTAAGTTCACAGTTTAAGTTAGAATAAAATAAATTACAACTATAAAGATACTTTTATTTTTCGACGTAAGTACCTAAAAGACTAATACATTTAGTACACTGCTTTACCAATTTTTGCAAACCACTTAAAAAAAAACTTATTTAGCCTCTTCAGCTTCTATGGATTCATTAAGTGACTCATTGTGTTTCCCAGCAAATTGTGGATTTCAGTATTGAAAGCAAAAAAATAATTGCTTGATGCCAAATTCGGGGAGTGTGATCGATGTGAAAGTAATTCAAAACCGCATTCAGCCGCAGCAGGCATTGCAAAATGGAACTTGTGAACTAGCGCGTTATCCTGTAACAACATAGCTTTCCGTAGCCTTCGTCTGCGCATTCTGCGAAAAAGTAGAGCGTCGTAATTGCCAACTGCTAAATATCGGCCAGAAACAACATTTTCCTGTACTTTTTCCATCATTTCATTTATTGCAATAATTTTTGGACCTTTAGGCCGTATTTCATCTTTTGTGGAAGATCTGCGTTTGAATTGGCTATCATGGAACAGATTCGCCCAAAGTTTCCTACATGTCTGCTAAAATTTGAAATGGTGTCATCTTCTTCATGTAGATATATTTTAGAACTGCGTGAATCTCATTTTTGTCCATGTTTGCAAAATGACTAAACACTTCCAGTTTGACAATTCGTACTATTGTTTCTGGTTCTCATGGCAAGTCAATACGGTTACGAATATAACAAAACATCCCTCAATAAACTTCCTTACACTTCAATAATTTATTATATACTTAAATTCAATCCTGGTATTAACTAATCATAAGTGCAAATAATTAAATACTCTTTAGAGTAATGTAGCAGATACACGTTCAAACTAATTTACACCCTGTTATTAAATCAAAAAAACAATATGGGTGACATGATTTCTTCAGCTCCTCCCACAAGTCTCCTTAAAATTTTTAAACGAAAAGATACATTCGTCAAAATTTTTAGTTCAATCAACTACTAACGGAATGGAAAAGGTTCCACATGATTTTCGCTTGAAAATGTATAATTTTCCTTGAACTCGCATACTTTTTTAACGAGAGAGACACACGTCCAAAATTTTAGTAAAATTAACTACTAACGATACAAAAATTATTTGGTACGTTTTCACTTTAAAGTTTAGTATGTGGGACGTGAATCCCTTAGATTAAGTCCTTTCTGTTTATGTTCCAATATTAGGTTTAGAGCTCACTATTAATTAGTATACTTGGGTATACTGTGATGATCTTAAATTCATTTATACACAGATGAGAGAATATTCATAACCTAATCCACTCTCTCGTTAGAAAAAACGCCCCCTTCATAATTCTAGTGTTAAGTGGAAGGAGAATTTACACTATATGTAACGACAACGATGCGAGAAGGAGACAACAACGAGAAAATATTTTTCTAGTATTTATGTTTAACGACAATGTTACGTTGGCGATCAACAGATACTTTTGTTCAATTTATACGACAAACTTCATATGAATAATGTACTGCTATCATATTATATATTTTATTTTCATAGTTTTCACCAAACATTTTCTTTTTTATGTGCTACTATATTTATTATTCAAAAGATTGTAGATTTTAGCAAAATTTCTAAATCCCATTCACAACGAACGCGATGTATAATGCACGATGAACGAATTCTCCATTTACAAGTATCATATGCGTCGAACGTACAAAGGTTTGATGCTATGCGACGTTGCTCAAGAAGTAAACCAAGTATTCACCGTCGTCGTGTGAGCTATAAATTAATGATAACGTAATGTACAGTATAATAAATAAATTAATTAGATATGACTTCCACAAATAATTGTAGTCCTCAAATAAATAGTGGCGATGTGCAAGAAATAACAAATTAGATACTTTTAGCTTTCGTTATTGTTTTTTTATTCGTTGCGTCACTTGCCGCATGTTACCTTCACTAATTACTGAGAAAAATATATTTTATTAGTCGTATATTGCATGTAGCCTTCAATTTATTGATTATTTTACACTCATTTGTAAATTTACACTATACATT
The DNA here is from genome assembly GCA_024586415.1 of Phrixothrix hirtus. Taxonomy (NCBI): domain Eukaryota; kingdom Metazoa; phylum Arthropoda; class Insecta; order Coleoptera; family Phengodidae; genus Phrixothrix; species Phrixothrix hirtus. Next base: position 8,547 of record JAHWXV010233055.1, on the reverse strand, counting down.
ACATTGTAAAGCGCCAAGAACGAACACAAAAAACGTACCTCCAGACAAAGAAAATCAACCGTATGCTTATATGTCGTGCGATTTCCGGGTCGATTCGTGTGATATGAACAAATCCATTTAAAATTGACTTGGTAATATTATTCGTATGGTGTCGTTATTGTATCATATCCGTTACGTTTAACGTAAATCCGCCTGTTTTAAACGAATAAAAATTCAACCCTCCTATCCTGGAAGCTAATCAAAGATCGTACTAGAGATAAAATACTTCTATCCCTCTCATTTACCCGTCCTAAAACAAAATTTTCTGTTTTATGTATTCTTGGGTGAATAAATATAATTTTTAAATTATCATCTGACTACATCTTAAAATAATCCTCTTTTCTATCGGCAGCGACCGTCAATGTTAGAAATTTTCAAATATTATCTTGTTAGTTTTATTTGACAATAGCAACCCATTTAATAAGATTATGTTTAGTATGGTAGCTTTTTAGTGTCATAATAAATAAAAGTTGTAAACCAATACTTGCTAGAGTTTTTATGGTATATTTTGTAGATCTTCCAGCATCCACAATTTTCTGTTGGCTACCGAAAAGAACATCTGCATCCTTTGATTTAATGAATTTTATTCATAAGAGAAAGAAGGCCAAAAAGTTACAAGAAAAACGATTATAAAATAACAATTATCAAAACGGCATCTTATGTTGCTATTATAAAAATTTGTGAGCAAAATTAAGAAAATGGTAGAGTCAAATAAACTGCACGTGATGGAACTTTATTGCATATATTGGAATTCGTATTATGATTTCTAAAGTGATTTCGTTTGCGTCAGATTTGCAAACTGCTGAAGTTAGAAATTTATTTTTTAAGTTAAATGAATAAGTGGCTCGCAGACAAAGCATGAAATGACGTAGTTAGCTGGAAAATATTCTAAGCCTGATCAGAATACATTAAAGGCATTATGAATTATTAATCTTATGCTAAATTGTTTTTTAAGGAATCATAATTTGTAGATACCTATTCCATAAATTTCTGCTGAACTATTTATATTTGCAATATGTATCTACTTTTAGCAATTTTCCTCATATATATGTACGGCTATGTTTGCATAAGTATCATTTTTAGTAAAAAAAAATTGAAGAGTAAAATTGCTTTTATATAAAAACAGGTGAAGCTAAATTTTAAATTCTATAGAAATATCTTAATATACTTTTGTGTTAGGTAAAGCAATATAATATAAAACAGTCTTGATTCACCACCTTTTAATATCCCTATATACATACAAAGGAGTTATTGTCAAGGAAAATTAAATTTTAATTTTGTTGCAGGGGACCAAAATGTGAAAAATAACGAGCCACAAGTGATAAAAGCCAGATTAACCTTCTCGGCTATGTAAGTATAAATTTTAAATTATTTATTTTCTTAGTCGGTATGAGTAATGAAATGTATCAGGAAGTTGATAAATTGATCATTTCTTTTTGCTTAAGGAATAATTAGTATGTATCAACGATTCAGTTCCCGGGTGCACATCGTTATTTTAAAATACAGGAAGGCTTTTTGAAATATTACACTTTAAGGCATATTACAACTTACAGGGATATAATTATAGTTGGTTAATCCACTTTTTATACCAAGAAACATGTCGAGAAATATTTGTAATTGCGAATTGGTATACGCATCGATGCAGCTTCGAATATAGTAGAGGTGTGCACAAAGGTTGGAATAGAAAAGACGAAATATGTCAAATTTCTATAATATACTGACTTCTAAAAAAGTATAAACTTACTAAATTGAAATATTTCTGGTGTTTGTCTACGTCTAAAGTTAAAATGATTAAAATTTTGAAAGGAGTTCGCAAAGGATAGCAAATTAACTTTAATGATCTGTAACATATCCCCCCCTAAGATAGATGCAACAGTTCTGGTAAAATAACTAATTATGAAACGCAAAGATTAAAACTTAGATAACTTATGTAAATATTGTCTAGTTTGTAACTTATTGTAGCAGTAAAGCATAGATCTTAATTTAATAATTATAATTAATGAACCCAGCTAAAATAAAAAAAAAGAAAATAACAAACAAAAAGGATTTAAAGATCACAAGTCTAAATAGGTTAATTCATGTATGCGGTAAATTGAGTTGCCATAAATTTGTTTTCAGTTAATATTTGTTTTATTTAGAATTGACTCAAATAAGCAAGCTTAGTTTGACAATTATTGTGCACGTAAAACCTTAGGAAAATCTATTACGTTTCTTCTGTTAAACGAGTCATATAATGTTATTCATCATATTTTTGTTTGCATTTTTGAGTATTGTCAAGTTCAATGAATTGTTTTATACCGAACCTGACATATACAGAGCGGTCTACTTTAGGTGCACCTCTTTGTATTAATCGCTTTCTAATTACCCAGTCAGCGAGTATTCAACCGTCCTAATTACCGTTCAGAAAAAGATGAGCAGCGGTTGTTAAACCTCCATTAGATCACTTTAACGATAAGTTTCTTAGTTCTTCAACCTGACAGATTGTATTTCCGATTTAGCTAAGAACTCCCATTAAATACAGTGGTGTGCTCGACGCGTAGTACCATGACCGCAGTATCGAAAGATTGTCTGTCTTCGTTCGCCAGATATAGAGGCTGTGTGACGAAAAATGCTCTGTCAGTAGAAAACGATTCAGAGGTGCCCACATTTACCAACTTTGATCTCTGTACAGTGATTTTCATGCTTAGTTTCATCGCTTGCTGCCAAATTCCACGTACCCTAGCTAGGTATTATCTCAATGAGCCGTTTTATCTGTATTCCGTGTCATATTTTCATCTTAACCACTGACGGCAATTTGCAAAAAAGTTAAGGTGTGGGTTGGAATTTCATACAATAACGTAATTTGATATTTTTTAACTTTCCCTTACCCTACATGAAATAGATGTCCCCTGAGTACGAAACTCATGTTTTTGCATGCGTCCTGCGTAGGCGCGTGCTTGTGTGCGTGAGTGAGTGTGCGCGCATGCGTTTGTGCAAGTATACGTGCGTGCGTTCGTGCGAGCGTGCATGCTGGAGTGCGTGCGTACGTGCGGGCGTGCGTGCGTGCGCGCGTGTGCGCGTACTTAAGCGCAAGCGTGCGTGCGTGCGAGCGTGCGTGCGTGCGTGCGAGCGTGCGTGCGTGCGAGCGTGCGTGCGTACGTCCGAGCGCGCGTGCGTGCTTGCGCTCGTACGTGCTTTCGTGCGTGCATGCACGCGTGCGTGCATGCATGTGTGTATGGGTGTGTATTCTCGTATGGGTGTGGGTGTATGTGTGTGGGTACGTGTGTGTTTGCGTGGATGTGTGGGTGCGCGTGTGCGTGGGTAGATATGTGCGTGGGTAGGTGTGTGCGTGGTTGCTTGCGTGCATGCGTGCGTGCGTGCATGCGCGCGTGCCAGCGTGCGTGCTCGCGTGAGCTCAGGCGTGTGGGCGTGCGTGCGGACAGCCGGGCGGGTGTGCGTGCCTACGTGCGTGCGTGCGTGGGGGCGTGCGTGCGTGCGTGTGTGAGTACCTGTGTGCTTGAAAGCTTGCGTGCGTGCATTGGTACGTGCGTGCGTGCTTGTGTGTGTGCGTGCGCTTGCGTGTATGCGTGCGCTTGCGTGCATGCGTGCGCTTGCGTGCATGCGTGCGCTTGCGTGCGTTCGTGCGCGTGTGGTCGTGCCTATGAACACGATAACTTAAAAACCATACGTCGTAGAACAGAATTTGATATTTGAGTTTCCATCCATTGTCGCACGTGACACCAGCAATTTCACTAACCTGGGAAAACCGAAAGTACCACTTACTCTTGTCATTAAGGTGTGAGTTTAAATTTCATATAATAACGTAATTTGTTAATTTTTTCACTTTCCCTTACTCTATATGAAATATATGTTCCCTGAGTAAGAAACTCACGTTTTTGAAAACTGGCCTCTCTCTCTGCGTGCGTGCGCGCGTACGTTCGTGCGTTCGTGCGTGTGTGCGTGCGTGCGTGTGTGCGTGTGTGAGTGTGTGCGTGTTTGCGTGTACGTGCGTGCGTTTGTGTGTGTTTGCTTGCATGCGTGTGTGCGTACGGGCGTGTGTGTCTGCGTGTGTATGTTTGCGTGGGTGTGTGTGTATGTGTGTGTGTTAGTGTGAGTGTTTGGTTGTATATGTGTGCGTGGGTACGTGTGTGTGTCGGTGCTTGCGTGCGTGCTTACGTGCGTGCGTGCGAGCGTGCGTACGCGCATGCCTGCGTTTGTGCATTCGTGCGTGCGGGCGTGCATGCGAGCGTGCGTGTGGGCGGGCGTGTGTGCGTGCGTGCGAACTTGCGTGCGTGCGGCCGTGCATGCGTGCGTGTGTGCGTGTGTTCGTGGGTGCGTGCGTGCATGCGTGGGTGTGCCTATGTACACGATAACTCAAAAACCATACGTCGTAGAAGAACAAAATTTGATATTTTGGTTTTCATCCATTGTCGCATGTGACCGCAGAAATTTTACTAACCTCGGAAAACCGGAAGTACTACTTTACTCTTGTAATTTTTTGGTATTTTGAGATTTTTTTGAAATCGACTGTAACGTTTTTTTTTTAAAATCACTATTTTTCTAACAAATTTGATTCCCTTCCATATAATCTAGGCGGTTTTTCAGAAAAATTTGCGTAAGTCGAGTAACTGGAAGTACTTTTGCCGTTAAGTCTCAATAAAATAGGCATGAAACTAACAACTCTAGCTAAATGAAAATTTATATTTATTGTAACAATCATATTAGTATACTAAATCAAGAATTTGTTTAAAATCAAATAACCTGAAGTACCACCTTGTTTCTGTCATTTTTAGATATGTTTCCAATTTTTCGTTTTTCATTTTTCCGAAATCGGCTCTAACGATTTTTTGAAAATTTTATTTAAATTAAATCGAGTAACCGGAAGTACTTTCACTGTTAACTCTGAATAAAATAACTATGAAACTAATAGCCCTAACTAAATGAAAATTTATATTTGACGCCATAATCGCCTTTGTATGCAAAATCAAATATTTGGTTAAAACCGAATAATCGCAAGCACCACTATATTTGTCATTTTTGGATAATTACCAAATTCTCCATTTTCACGGTTTTCTTGAAATCGACTATAACGATTGTTTTGAAAGTAAGTATATTTATTAGCTACTTAATTTAGTTTCATATTAAGCAAGGAGGTTCTCTAGTACCTTTTTGAAAATCGAGTAACCGCAAGTACTTGTAGTATTAGTTGTGAACATCGTATCTCAAAAAGTAATGATTATATGAAAATTAAAAACTATATTTATGTTTTATATCTTCTGTGCATGAGACAGCAAGTATTTAGTTAAAATCAAATGACCGGAAGTGCCTCTTTATTCTTGCGATTTTTAAGTTTCTTTGCGATTTTCTCGAAAACGTTTTTAACAATTTTTTTGAAACTTGCTACGGTTCTTATGTCCTTGATATCCTTTTATGTGAAATTAGAGGTTTTCCTAAAAAAATACGTTGAAGCGAGTAATCAGAGAAAATCTTTGGAGTTGGGAAGGGTTTTATGTGTCCAGTAACTTGGATGGTGGCTGTTATAATTGTCGTTCCTAAAATAAACGTAAATAATATTTTAATTATTTGTGAACATTTGCATATTTATATATCTATGTACGTAAGAGAAAGTCGTGTATTGTCTCACATCAGATTTTTTATTAAAGGAACAGTTACTGGGGATAAATATTTAGAACGTCTAGAAAATCGTATTATTGCTACAATAACGCAGACAGTTCTCGCAAACATAAACGTGTATATTCAACAAGATGACGCTCCTCCACATCAGTATAATTTCGTTGTATACCTTTTAAATGAAAATGTTCCAGAGAGGTAGATTAAGAGAAGAGGTAGAGTTTAATGCACAATCACCAGATATTCCCACTTGATTTTATCTGAGATTATTAAAAAATCATATTTATATCAATCTACATACTAATCGTCCTAAAACAGCAATTTGTATTGAATTACAAGCAATTCGTGTTGAATATTTACAAAATTCGTAACGATAAATAATTATTTGCTAAATCGACGCTAGAAAACGTATCCAATATAGAGACTAGGTGCGTTGTGTCACACCCTCGCCCTGCATAAAAATAGAACAGTGTTTGTACATCTCTATAAGCTGTTCGTTGACTTCAAATTAATCGGCGGAGATCAAATAAAGTAACGTGTTTAATATGCCTGCCAAAAAGTGGTATTTTGTTCTAGGATGCGCAAATATAGGTATTAAAACGCCGCTTAACCCTTGAGTCCTGAATTTAGAAAACATGTTTAAGATTTGCTCTTTTTTTGAGATTATGTTTGCTGCGCGGTATATAAATATTTACAACAGTTTTTAATCTATTTTTATTACTGACTATTTAAATAATAGGGCGTAACTTAAAAATATAACATACATAACACTAGAACATAAAAGTATTCATTTCCTGGTCTACAACTATACGACCCTTACACCTTAATCTAATTTGTGAAATTTTAAAAAACAATTCCTTTTGTCTGATGAATAAAGACTTATCTCACATTGGGCACACCTCCAATGTGTACGATGAGGTTTTGCTTTTGTACTGCAATTGGCGCAACGTAAAGATGTACTTCGAATAAGTAAATGAAGTGCTCCACTCAGTCTTTGTTCTAAATGAATTAGTTGTTTGTAGGTACTTGTTGACATTAACCAAATCACCTTTTCTGCCCCTTTGCAGTATCTTGCTTACTTGTGCTCCTATATGTCCACTAGCTATATTTAACCTGAATGACTTCAGGTCTAAAGAAGGAGTATTAGTATCGTCACAGCGTGACTTAAAAATGATAAATGAATTCACAGTAGTGACATCCAAAAAATGGAAGAATATACGATGTCACCATTTTTGCTTTAGCGATCAATCTTGTAACATATCCCATATGACTGTTATAATCTTTTACCAGATGTGGCCAATTCACTTGATTGCGTGTTGCATCTTTTTGTTAGCGACTTCTACATTTTATTACATCTGGATTGTGACAGTTGCTAGCAAAATGGACCCATTTTCTGTCTTTCTACTTCAAACAAAGTATGCCATCGTCAACCATACGCCAATAAAACTCTCCACATTGTAAATGTTTACCATCTGCAAAATCCTTAGGTAAATACTTTTATTTGCTTTCCTTATTGTACTACAAGCATATATGCTATCTTCCCTTAGTTGCCTTAGCATAGGTAAGCTGGTAAAGAAGTTATCAAACAGACTGTATGATTACAACCCTTCAAATCCTTTGTCAAATCTTTGACTACTCTTTTACCTAAATCCCTTTCAACAATATTTTCAACTTTGTCAGTATAAATTTGAAATTTAGATATGTACCCAGATTCGTTTGAACGAACCTATACCTTGTAGCTACGTTTTATCGCTTTTGCTGGCATGTATTGCTTTAGTGAACCATGGCCTTTAAATTTGATCATCGATTCATCCACAGATTGGCAAGAACTAGGATCTTAGCAGATTTTATAACTTTTGATCAATGTATCTAACGAGAAACGAATTTTACATAGCTTGTCAAAATCTATGTCATCAACGTAGGCCCAAATCGTTTTGTAAATGAAATAGGCTGACCAAAATTATTTACATTTTGCCGAATAAATTGATGTATTCTAAGCTTACTTGCTAAATTACTAAACGGAAGGTTGTCTTCGCTGTCGGCTTCGTCAGAATCTCCCTGCATTGCAGGTAAAGTATTCGTAACTATTATGCAATTATCTTCATTGTCAAAAGATTGCTGCAAAATAGTAATCTCCGTTGCGTATATGTTCAAAGTTTCATCATCCTTAGATTCCCAATCCGATACCAGTGACTCGTTATCAAAAGGCATTTCGGCCACTATATCATAAAATTCGTCTGGCCTTATTTCTTTCAATTGAATTGATCATATTTTTTCCTACCTAAAATTGGATAACAATAATTTAGTCTGTGAAATAATATAGCACTCTATCAAGTGGTTATAGATGTAGACCACTTACAATAAAAACTATAAAATAACACAGATAATCTGATAATGCTACACTATTATGTCACAAACCGTACAATAATAACTATTTGTAGATCAATAAAAAAACCGGCTGAAAATCCCAATTGATCTATAACCACATATAACCTTAAAACTTACCCATAATAGGCAATTTTTGTCAAAATTCATTTATAGTAAAGCTACCAATCAACAGATGATGCTATACGTGAGTAAATATACACCATGCAACCACTAGTATGCCAGAAAATTATTTCTAAAAAGGTAGTTATGGTAGACAACCACCAGGACTTAAAGGTTTAAAGTATTAGTAATCGAAGATGGAAAGATCGACGTGGTTTACGTTTGCAAGACCAAATATTGCAGATGTTCCTACAAAATCAATACTTTACTGTTGCGAGGATCATTTTAATGTAATACAACTGTTATGTTCAATTACAAAATCATGTGGAAAAAGCAGCGTCTTATGTGAAAAACTCAAAACATCTGCTAGAACTATTACAAAACCAAACTTTGCAACCTGACGATTTACTA
>JAHWXV010233032.1:0-11203 GCA_024586415.1 Phrixothrix hirtus | reverse complement strand
ATATATATATATATATATATATATATATATATATATATATATATATATATATATATAATTGTTTGTAAATCCAGTAGCTTGTCTAATTAGAATTAGACAAACTACAAATATTGTATTTGTATAAAATAAGATAATTTTATATATGGCATAAGATTGCATCATTTTAAGTATTATTGCGCAACATGTCCCAAGTTCGATTACAACAAATTATCGCGAGGCGTTAGAAAGAAAGAGCAAACAAATTTACATTTGTGGAATAAAGACACCGCTACATTGAATTAGTATAAATGAAGCTATTCTGAAAGGCTTAGAATACTTCGATTTCGATTGCAAAATCGGAGATATCGAGATGCTTGCTCGTGGTGGGGATCATATGATAAATCAACCTTTGATTTAAAATATATGACCGAGCCTACGAATCTGGTTTGCACTTGGAGGGTTGTCAATGTTAACTTCTTCACCGTCCGCGTCTCGTTGCTAGGGCAACGAGCGCCTTCGATGAGAGATATTCATGATTCTCTAGTTAGACAGTTGCTTGTGCTATAAGATGACTAGAGTATCCTGGAAGCCATCGTACAACAGCTAGCGAGACCGACTCAAATTTACTGTGACAGTTGCCAGGGCGACTCGGCATAAAATTTGGACGGACACGCTCCGGATTCGGGAATGAGAGCTTTGGTTGCTCGTGCCACAAAAGCTAGCGTTTTCGATGCATTCAGACTGCAAAAGGAAATGTATCAGGAGTACATAAATCCTTAAGTCGTTTGTAAACCGTTTTTAATCTATCAATGTAAGAAACATTAGTACAAGATCCGTTTATTAGACAACTTCTAAAACCATTCTAGCATTTGTTTAAGGCTTCTAGAAATTAATTACCGTTGATATTAAGCCTCCTCACGAGAACTACTAATTGATACCAATCTAGTAGTATCATCCGACCATTATTAAAATTGATATTAGCCGAGACAAACTGACTGCCATCAGTAATAATTAAATACATTTGTTAATTGAACTTAACTTAATTGTCATAGTTGTAGATGCAAACAACAGTTAAACAATCACATTGTTTCATTAATTTCACTTTGTATATATTTGTTTTAGAATTATGTGCCTAGATAATACTTGTATAATTATTTAAACCCTTCAATATTAGTTTGTACATATTTTTACCCTGTAAATAATCATTCAGTTTTTCTTATCAGAACAGTATGTGACTTATGAAGGTTTATTGCCTTATTATTTACAAACTAATCTCTAGCTAGGTACGAACAATAAAGTCCGCCTTCATCCGAGTCCTAGGAACAAGCAAATTATAAATACACACACACTTTTAAGTGCTTATGAATGCATTATTATTATTGCTCCAATGGTTGTTGATTTAGTTCTATATGTTAAATACAGTACTACTTTAATAATATTTAATTTATTTTTGTTTTTATATTTCTTTACAATACAGAATTGTTTTGAAATAGTTGCAGTAATTTTAACTATGTATTCTTTGCGTCCCATATACTCACAAGAAAAAAATAAAAAAATTAAACAGATTTAATTTAGGCATAATCGAATTTAGAAAATTCTTGTAAAATATTTTAAGAACCTATGATTTGCAATATATAGGTTGTCCCACCATCATGGCAGATTAAAAGAATCTAGCAAATAAATAAAGAGATTAAAGTCAAATTTTGGTAAGTTATCTTATGTTACCTATTTTATCTATTACAAATATTTTCAAGATGGCGGCACTTCCGGTAATACCGAAAATTGCCCCTTTAAATAGAATGTCTATATTTTTATTTCATATTATAAATCTGCATCAAAGTTAATGTAACTTTTATCTAAAAAGTATTTACATAAACTGGAAAAAAATAAATGTATGAAACTTTTAACAAAAAACCAAATGATAATAAGGTATACCACTGCATAACTAACTTTTTAAAAATTCGTTGCAGGAGAAAGATAATGAGGCTTCTTTACAACTATCCGAAAATTGTCAAAAAGTTAATTTTTTTAAAATTTGACTTGTATGTTTTTGTTATCGCGTTCGATAGAGAATTAAATTCTCTTTAAATCCATATAAGGTATCCCTCTCATTTTAGCTGTGAAGATTATTTGTTGGAAGGGAGTTGTTGGCAATGTAGAGGTGGAAGCATTTTCAGGCGTGTAGTTGGAGTTGGTTTTGAGTGTATGTGAGTTTAGGAGTTTTAATGTGTCTGGGATGAAATTTTGGGTATTGTGGGCAGCCCCTATAATTGGCAGAATGTTGGCCGTCGCAGTTGACGCACTTGGCCGGAACGTCTCGCGGTTTTAGACATGTGGAAGTAAGGTGGCCTTTGCCGCACTTGACGCAACGAGGCCTGGCGAAGCAGCTCTGTTGTGCATGCCCATGATGTTGGCAATGATGGCACTGTCGTGGTGATTGTTTCGCCCTGCGGGGTCGTTTTACCTTGATGGACAGGTAGAGAAGGAATTTGAGGTCGAAGACCTTCTCGGCCATCTCCGACCTTGGGAGCTGTAGGAACAGGAGTGGCATGGGTAGGCGCTTCTTACCTTTGTACATTCTCCTGATGGAGATTACATCGTAATTTGAGCTGGGAGGGTGGTCTTGACTTCCTCTTTGTTAATTTGCTCAGGGATGTTTCATAGGACCGCCCTGAGCGGTTTCTCCGTAGGTTTGGTGTAGGTGTGAAATTGCACGTTCCTGCTGGTAAGGCGTGCCGTGATTTTGCGGTGGTCCCTGTCGGTTATTCGCTTTTAGGAAATACAAACCACAGCGGGTAAGATGGCGTACAGTTCCGTACAAAGCTTCCTTTCCCGGAACACAATGGGGAAGGTTTTTCGGGATTGGCGGGGGCCGCGGCTTCGAAGTCGTCCTGATCTGATAGGGCTGCGAAGCGGTTGCTAGTTGGTACTGGTTGGGGTTGGGTGGTTTCTTTGGGTTGAGGTAGTTGTGCTTTGCGTCGGTGTTGGCCGGTTGCTTCTAGCCAAAGCTTGTCGCCTAGTTCGTGATCTGCTTCCTCTTCAGGAGTTAGGTCGCGTAGGGGCATCTCCCATTCTAGTAATAGAACTTCTTATGTTTTTCACTTAATCTTTTTTCCCACTCGGGGAGATAGTACTCTTCCATCACGGAGCACCGCAAATGCGCGGGCCAACGACGGAATTACTGCTTACGTCGCGTGCACGTACCGCGCACAGAACTCGGATTTTTATTGCATATATAATATATGCAGGAATCCGAAAGACCAATATTTTTCATTACTATTTCAAAATTATCAGTCCCAGAGCAGCATTTCGCCACTTTCTCCTAGAAGTGGTATAAAAATAGAACCAAAATCAACAAGCGCCAGTTGAGTCTACAGTACCAGGAAGTTACTTTCAGCAGTATCCTCCGAGATTCTCCGCTACGGAACTTCCACTTCAGGACCTCAACCCGCCGCCATCCTGCGCGAAGACACCAGTTGTTCTGATGACCAGTGCTTCAACGCAACATCAATATTGCCACCGCCGTCCAGCATCACGACACCCGGCCCCCCGACACAGTGAGTAAATAGACAAATTTTATTAACTTTATTATTATTTTGTGTGGACAATTTTAAAACATTTTTATGCACTAAACATTGATCTAAGTTATCGTGTTAGTTAACTTATCTAACCTAGAGTGTATTTACTGCATATTGTATGGACTCAGTGCTAAACATTAGAATCTTTGTTATTGTGTTAGTTAGAGCCACATTTAGTAAGAGTGTACATAATAGTTACAAATAGTGCGCGTCGGATGCTGTCAAGTTCCCCTTTTGTAAAGAATAAGCTTGCTGTATCAACAGTGCCCAGAGACCTAGCAGAACGAAGGAGAGGGGACGAGGCCGCATAGCGCTGATGTGTGGTTCAGGGGTTAACCACCTGTAATAATTTTAACTTGCAGAGCGAGCGACCGTTCCCAACGGTATCGAAGTTAGAACTCGACTCTAAATTGAGTGAAATACTTGTTTTAAATATACAATAACTTTTACCTGGTCATTAAACTCTTCTGTTTCTTATGTTTCCGGTTTCAAGAATGTGACAAAATGCTGTTTTGCATAGTATTATAATCTTGAGAACCGTTGTGATTTTTATTTTCTGCCATTTCAACTGTTACATGAATTTGTATATGTTGTACATAAAAGTTTATCAGATCTACCAATATTAGGAAATTCTTATAAAGAAAATATTTTACCGGAATTAATTGACCCATCCATGTATTCCAACTTAAACTTGAAAGTGATTCAGAAGACATGAAATAATTCATAAATAGTTATTCGAAATATAGGTTTTCAATTTTTCACATTTTTTCAAATTTTCGAACCCAAGGGGACGTTACTTATTCAGTAAGGAAAGATTTACAAATACATCTCTTACGTTAAGGAAATAAAATAGTGGGTACATTCAATATCACTGCGATTTTTAGCACTTTGGCGTTTGGAACATTTTCAGGTGTTGCTAAATTCTCCTAGACGTTATGGGTCATGGATTCAAGGTATTTTCCACAACATCTTGAACGTTTAGTTAGTATTTGTGCAAAAAAGCAGAATATCTGAATACACTTTATATAATACTGTGTCTTCAATAATGTTCGAGAGTCACGTAACCAGTTATTAAACCATCAAAATTGCAATTTTGCCTATTCACCAAATTAGAACTTCGTTATTTCATCTTTCAATTGACGAAAACTTATGATTTTCTAAATATGCACTTGAGCGGTAGTCCACAGATTTTCTCGTTGGTGGAATTCCTCTTGGATTCCAACTACAATCCAGAATTTTGATACCAGTGTTTCCAATATATTACGTACCATGCGCCAGTTAAGCTAGTCCAACTCACAACCGCGCTTCGGTGTGGGTAGGTATCTATCAGCACCGGCACAAATTTATTTCCTTAAGCCCATAATGCCTTCAACAAGCCTTCATAAGTGGTTTCTAATGAAATGTGGCTTTCACAACGAAGTAGTAAGTGTTTTGCAAATATTAGAAGTGCTGGCGCAGAAGGTGATATCACTTCCCAATTTCTGGCCCTTCCTGCTGTATTTCTTATACGGTACCATACCTCTTTCTAAATTCTACTGCGATGACATGGGACATTCGAACTTATTTAATGACAATGAGACCGAGAGGTGCTTCTCTAGTAACTACAAATCGAGCTTTGTGGGCTTCCGAATATGTTGATATAAATATAGTAAATGGCTGTTTACTGTCCTTGACTTTTACATTTTCAAACTCAATGTGGTTCGCACTTTGTTCACGTTCTCCTTGCTCTGGTTCTACATTCCTCTCAGCATACGGGGCTAACCGATTCACGCGAACCACCTTAGATTTTCCTCAGGTCAATTTCATTATTCGATATGTTTTATCATATAGAACCTTATATGGATCTTCCCGGGACCTTTGCAATTTGGAAGATTAACTTTGTGGTCGTTGAGGCTGGTACAACTAAACAAGATCATTGTTGAAATATTCCCGCTTTAGAACTTACATTGTTGTGGAATTGCTAATCTCTCTAATAGTTTGAAGCAATTTTTGACAAATATTTTCCCTTCGTTCGATTCATGCGTTGCACCATTCCATCTGATTGTGGATGAAGATCAGTTGTTCTCGTCTTGTGTATTTTGAACAGCTGGTGGATACTTTGGAATAAGGTTGAATACAATTCCAATCTAATACCGAAGTGGATAAATAGTTGATTCACCACGGTCTCGGCCACTGTAATTGCCTCGATTTGGTATAGCGTATGCTTCGGTCCATTTACTAATATAGTTCATCATAACTAGGATGTATTTATTTCCTGTTTCTGTTTCTGGAAATGGTACAGCTGAATTAATTTACACTCTTTCAAATGTGCTATCTGCATTATATTGCCTCTTTAGTGATTTTTACCTGCCCAGCGGACCGTTCCTAGAAGTGCATGTTACACATTTTCTGCACCACTTCTTGACATCATTGCTGCAGTTCAATTAATAAAATCGTTCACGGACCTTTTCTATGCATTTTTCGTAAAACTTCCACTACTCTGTTTTTCATCTTTCACTTCCATCATTATATCCAGGGTGCTTTTCAAAAGGGCATTCTCAACCTTCAGGAAATGTCATTGAGATGAATATGCTTTAACATGGGGAAACTTGCACACAACCCAGTATTTGATCTTCGTCCTTCCATTTCAACAACTTCAGAACTGGGTCGCTTTCTTGACCTGGCTTGACATTATCCAGTTTCCAGTAATGCGATTTACGAGAAGTTCTTCAACTTTTAACTCCATCCGCAAGAGTGTTTGCAATCTTCCGTACAAGGTCGTCTTGATAATGCGTCAGAATTTCGGTGATTTTGCTTTATATTCTCCCATTTTTTCATATTTCCAGCACTGGGCTTGTTGCCTTGTTGGTCTATGTGTTTTAATTATTCTTAACATTGTTTCTTCCAAACTTTCAGCACTAGTTATATCTTAATGGTACAAAAGAATAATCCTTTGATGCTTGTTAGGCCGCTTCAAGTTCAAGTGTATTAGCCATTGCAGTAGCAAGGTTATGCGGACGTATTAATCTAAGTGCCTGTTGTGTTTCGGAATATCTAGGACCTTCCATAAATGTTTCCACCTAATTTGTCCCATAAAACATTTTGGATCCATTGGGTAGCTATTCTTCTTAGTCGTGCAATTTTAGTTTCGAATTCCTGAAGACGCGAGCACTTTGTCTTCTTATGCTTAGAATATTGTTTTTAACAACAGTCAAGTGACCAAGTTGCTATACAAATATTCACGAGGAATCAGACAGTTTTCTTCTTTGGCATGCTTACATCTTTGTAGTGCGGATAATTCATTTTTGATGTAGTTTGTCGCACTATCTCGTTATCTTCTCTTATTAGGTTGACATCTTAGAGGCGATCTCCTCCTTTAATTTATTTTGATTTAATTTAACTTCTTCCCGTAATTTAGTATGATTTAATTTAAGTCCTTCTCGCAATGCATTTTGACTTGACATGGGAATTCCATCTTGTAATTTATTTTGACTTGTATTATTGGATACCATTTCTTCTTGTAACCTAGTCTGACTTAATTTAAATTCTTTATTTAATGCATTTTGACCTGATTTAATTTCACCTTGTAATTTATTTTAATTGGAATCCATTTTCCTTGTAATTTAGTTTGATTGGATTTTATTTCTTGCATATTTTGCAACATTTCCATCAGCGACTAGATATTATGGGGACTTCTTGTCACCGGTATATGTAAACCACTATCTTTTAATTTACTGATAGTTCGTGAGTTCACACTTTCAATAATAAATCGTACTTCTGATACCAATGCAACGAAATTAGTTAATTGTTTTGAAATCCTTTATTTAACTGTGCTAACTTGTAATTATCTAATTACATTGTTTGCGCCAGCGGTGTATATTTAATTTATACTTTGAATCTACTTGTATATTTACGTATTTTTAATTTAAATTTTTTAATTTTGTACATTTTTCTTGAACGCTTCGGAAAAGCATAGTATTTTAGTTCTTACTAAACGTGGCTATTTGCGAACCCCACTTTCGTTGCATTTTAAACTAAAACCGTCCTCATTCTCGTGTAGGCGATGCATGTATCAACGTAACCCCACATTATAAACTTTCGTTTTGGTATTAAAAGTATTAACAACACTCCCACCTCGTTGCTTTAAAAGCAACAATGGCATTACAAATCAAATCTCAATTGTATTAATTACAACATAAAATAAATCTCTTTCGTGTCGTGTTGAATAACATAATTATTATGCAACCTTCAACCTCCAGATATGAAACAAGAAATCTGTCGTTTACAATCTACTCTTACAGTTGTTGTAAAATCATCCTCAAATCGTTCCTGGCTATCCAATACCTTAAATTCCTTTGTGTTTCCTACAACTCATTGCAAGTTAAAGAAGTCAACGAAAAAGGTAAGCTTATTTACGTCTTTTATTTCATTATAATGTCTTGTTTTGTATCATATTATCGTTAATTGTAACCAAACCTCAAATTCCCCGTAACAAGCTTCGATAAGCTTCTAATTTGTCGTGGTACTTTAAAACCTATGAATTTTTACATAAACTTTAATTTAAATTGTATTTTTATATGTGTACATGTTATTTTGCAAATTTCCCCAAATTTGCTACAAGATTAAATAATTTTACTTAAACCAACTCCTACCACGCCCCTTATGGATAACAGTGTCATTTAAAATATCGTAAACTTAAATTGGTATAAACCCCGCTGCAGTTTTGCTTTAATGACATTTAGTTAATATAAGACATTGTCAGGTTTTACAGCGTACATGTATCCAACTTAATATTTCCTTTAGAGTACACTAATAGTAAATGTTTATATTTATATTTGTTTATAACAGCTTCTTAACAAGACAAACTTCTCAGGAAAAACTAAACTACGGTATTTAAATCGATATTTATATAGAAAGGTGATATTATAGAACATTCGGAATTAATAAAGAGGGATAATGAATAGGAATAGACAAATAATTGTATAGACAGAGAATCATATTGCATTGTAAGTTTAGGTACATACTTAATGAATTTAAAACTGTTTTCAAGAAAAATGAAAATAATTATAGCTTGAAATGTGATAAATATTGTGTATACCTTGTACTAGACGTTCGACTAATGTGCGCATTATAAATCCCAAAATTGATTTGCAAGTCAGCGATCATAACCGGAGAATCAACAATCTATACGTAATTTTTGACTTCAAACGCAAAGTTAGCCGCATAACGCGCCATTTTTGAAACTGTCATCCCAACGATTTCATTTGACTAGATTAAGTAGAAAGAGCCTGAATAAATTTTATACTTATATTTAGTTATGGCGTATTTTTATTTGTAGGGAATGAAACGGGCATTCGTCGACACCGATCGAGTAGTCCCATTTGATATTACAGTTGGTATAAATAAGTGGAGTAATGATATAGCTAGTGTTTTTAGTTTTATTATCAAAGAACAACGACTTGTAGGAGTAGGTGGTAGGAACGAAAGAAGTGGAAATGGAGAAAGAAACGTATAGTGCGGCCCGGCGGCGGGAACGAAGACGCCAGTGACTAGAAAAATATAAACAGTTTTATTCTATTTTCAAATTATAACAAAAATGTTGCTAGACGCTATAATCAAAGTCACACGCGCATAGTTTAGTTGTAGCATTCATGTTTTGAAGTACAGTAACGTTTTCTATGTTAGACCAAGGATTCATCAATATCCCCTTGTTTCATAAATACTGATCTAATTGTCTATAATATTTTGATAAAAAGTAGTATTTATATTTACTCATTTTAAACATCGCATCGTTTTGAAACTATATTTAGAGCTTTCACTTTAAATAGTCACATGATTGACAGTTGAACAACGAAAGCTGTTTGAAGAGTATTAAATATTTATGCTCATAAATATCTTTCTCATTCTTATTTATATGTATCTAGTTGCGTTAGCACTCAAGTACAAAAATTGACAGAATTAATCACTCAAAAATAAACAAGCTTAAATCTTTGTTTATTTTTGTTAAATAATAAAAAAAATCTCTTAACAAAAATGTTGCCCAGAAGTTTTACAATTCACAGCCGCTATGAATTATGAAACGTATATGTATATTTTCTTAGATCATACAAATGTCAATTCAAAATAAACTCAAATGTCATTTGAATTAAAATGTCACATATTTAAGGTATGTTTCGTATAGGTGGCAAAATAGTCTGGAATATTGCAAATAACAAAAACGGTTTTATTAATTTTCACGAATATCTGCTGGTCGATACAGTTAAAAACTCTAAATCTAGGGGAAAAACTTTCGTTCACGTAGTTATACCGGATGAGTAACAAGTATGGTCAACTTTTTATTTTTAAATGGAACACTGGACGTTGATAGATCTCTTTAGGACAAATTTAACAATATATGGTTTATTATGTCTACCTGTCGAAATTACAGATTTATTGCAAATTAATATTTTTATCTAAAAATTTAGTTTAAACGACTTACCACACAAGTAACTTTTTAAAAAAACATAGCATAATAAGAAGAACAAGATAAATATTAATGTTTCAAGAGATGTTCAAAATTTCAGCTGTAATACGAGCTTTCAAATCTTCAGTATTTATCGGGTTGTTCTTATAAACCTTATTTTTTATATGGACCCATTAAAAAAATCCAAGGGGGGTCAGGTCGGGTGACCTAGCAGGCCACTCAATCTCACCCCTACGACCTATCTATTGATTCGTGAATGTTTGATTTAAATATTGTGGAACCTGGAAACCGAAATGTGCTGGGGCAGCATCTTGTTGTAACCAGACACTTCCCCTGTCAGCATAAAGAGCTTCAAAATTAGGCAAAACATGTTGCTCAAGAAAATCTAAATAAATTTCTGATGTAAGATTTCCATCTATCAAAAAAGGACCAATCACATTCTGGCCAATAATACCTGCCCAGACATTCACTTTTTGTGGCCTTTGAGTGTGAGCTTCTTCCATCCATCGTGGATTAACTGCAGACCAATATCTACAATTATGTCTGTTGACAAAACCATGTAACGTAAAAGTGTTTTCGTCCGAAAACAGGATATTGTTGGAAAAATCAGGATTAACATTACATGTCTCCATAAGACGTTCGCAAAATTCTAATCTTCGATCGAAGTTGTCTTTGGAAAGTTCCTGTACTAAATGGACTTTATAAGGACGAATTTTCTCACTTTCAAATAAATTTTTCACTAACTGATAGCAGATATCGTGGTTTGACGCTAACTGTCTAGACATTTGCTGGGTATTTTCCTGCACATCGATTAAAATATCTAGGGCTTTATCACCGTCAGTTGCTATCTTTGGTCGTCTAGATTTTGATCGGTCTTAAACACTAATAGTTTAGTTAAACCTTTTCACCACCTTGCTTACGCAAGACTGAGTTATTTCAGGTCGATTTGGATAAAGTTGACTAAATAAATTGAATACCCCTTCCTGCGTTCTTTTACGGTCACCATATCCGACCATCATCAAAATCTGAATTTTTTTCTTTTTCGCTTAAAGTTATCATTTTATCCTCAAAACTTTTTAAAAATGCTTCCAAGAAAAAATACTAGTACAATTGACGTTCTTAAAATAATCTGGTTTGTTTTTTAATGCCATTAGATTACCATGGCCAAGTAAATTTTTAAATAAAAACATTAATTTGCAATAAA